>PVKS010008626.1:0-67493 GCA_004027875.1 Aplodontia rufa | reverse complement strand
TAGAGCTTAGGACTTGTATATTGTTTATTTGTTGTTTCATTTGTGTTTGGTAGTGTTGGGTTTGAACCCAGGGCTCTCTGCATGCTAGGCATGCACTCTACCTCTGAGCTACAACTGCAGCTCAGATGACTGCAGTTACGACTGGGAAATTACAGAAACTTTGGCTAAGAACACACATTTAGGGGCAGACAGACCTAGGCTCAAATTCTCCACTTGTCAGCAGTGTGACATTGGGAACTTATTTAAACTCTCTAAGCTTCAGTTTCCTCATATGTCAAATTAGAGATAATTATGCTTAGAACAAATGGTTGCTATGGGAATAGAATGAGACAAACGTACGTAAAGAGCTCAAAGCAGTCTCTAGTGCAGTAAGTTCTCAATAATGCTAGTTATAAATATTATACAAAATGAGTAAAACTTAAAACCATACGTTTTATAAAACTAGACAAATTAAGCTTCAATACAAATTGCTGAAGGCAACTGTTATTATTTCTGTCGAATTAAACTCATTCAGAAATAATGAATTGCAATCTGATATGAACAAAAACAATTGCTTATCAACGGAAATATATTTTGTGCACTGCTATAGTCTGAATGTTTGGGTACCCCATCCCCGAATCCATATGTGGAAATCTGTTCACCAACACAGTGGCATTAGGAGATGGCACCTTTGGGAACCTAATCATGCTGTGGCTTTTCTTGAATGGAATTAGCATCTGTACTGTTTTAGTTAGGATTTTCATCGCTGTAGCCAAAAGACCTAACATGAACAATAGAGAGGAAGAAAAGTTTATTTTGACTCATGGTTTCAGAGGTTAAGACCATGATCAGCTGACTCCATCGCTCTGGGTCCAAGAGGAGGCAGAACATCCTTGTGGAAGGGCGTAGTGGTGGGAAGCAACTCATCACAGGCAAAATACAAAGCCCAAAGTCACGTCCACAAAGGCCACTTCCTCCAGCCATACCCTGCCAGCCATAGTTACCTCCCAGTTAATCCATACCAGTGGGTTAATCCACTGATTAGGTTCTGGCTCTCAGAATCTAATTGTTTCACCTCTCTAAATATTTTTTCATTGTGTCATACGTGAGCTTTTGAGAGATACCTAATATCTAAACTTTAAAACCATCCTTAGGAAAGAGGCCCCAAAGAGCTTATTCTCCCCTTCAGCCATGCAAGAATAAAGCAAGAAAGCACCGTGTATGAGACAGAAAGTGGACTTCACCACTCTGAATCTGGATGGAGTTTGAACTTGTCGGCTTCTAGAACTGTGAGGAATTCCTGTTATTTATAAACCACCCAGTTTATGGTACTTAGTTACAATACTGCGAACAGACTAGGACAAGCACAAACTATACACAAGGCAACGACAGGGGTACAGAGGTGTGACGGAATCTATAATCTAGTTCAGAATGAGAGAGGCAAAGATGCGTCCTCTACAAGGGACCATACAATCACTTTCAGCAGGACCTCATGGGAAGGGTAAAGGGAATGAATAAAGGTCATTTTCTGTAGGGATTGGGGAGTGTGGATTGAAGGATTGAACTGGAGAATATTAGATAATGATTAGCCTAAAGGGACAGAACAAAAGTTTCTTGCAGAAAAATCTGCACCCAACATTCAGGTGGCATCTGGGTAAAAACTTGAATAAGAAAATGAGACCTGAATTGGAACAAAAAAGTGTACACGCAGCCCAGAGTTGAATATATTCTGCAGGGAGTCGAGGGTTTGTGAACCAGAAAGAGGAAGGAGTGAGTGGGCGATCCTTGAAGCTGAATTTAATTAAAATAGTCAATTCTTTAATGGCAAAGATTTAAACTCATGTGGTTAATCTTTCCTCAATATGTGTTTTAAAAAATAAAAGGAACTCGTTAATTGAGAATAGGAGGTGATTCAATCATAGGCTCACAAAAGGTGTACCTCTAACAATGGTGGAATGTAAATACACATCTAAACTTATTGCTGGCTCACCATAATAGAAACCTTTCCTTTTAAGACTTTTTAAAGCTACTAATGCTGGGCAGGCTGTCTTGGCCCATTTTCTGCCATTATAACTAAATGCCACAGGCTGAGTAATTCAGAAAGACTGAAGATTTATTTTGCCCTGTTTTAGAAGGCTGAAGTTCAAGATCTTCTAACTGCATCTGGTGAGGTCCTTCTCACCAGCAAGGACTCTTCAGAGCCCCTAGGTGACTTGTGACATCACATGGCAAGACAGACCATGCCTGTCTCGGTCTCCCTTCCTTTCTTACAAAGCCACAGTCCCATTGGATAAGGGCTCCACCCTTGTGGACTCATTTACCCTTAATTACATCCCAAAGGTGCAAATACAGCACTGGATTACTCTACTCCCTCAGTACCTCACAGTAGGGATTACATTTCAACTTTTGGTAGGGACATTCAGATCATAGCAAAGCCTTCTTCAACTGTATAAAAGCTCCCTTAAAATATAGTATTTTCTATTTTTGATAGAGCCATGAAATTATTGATAACTCCTGGCTTTTCTGATTTGCTTCATTCATGTATGGTGATTATTATGGGTTAAATCATGTTTCCCAAAAATCTATGTTGCAATCCTAACTTCTGGTGCCTGTGAATGTGACTTTATCAGGAAATGTGGTTTTTGTGAATGTAATCAAGTCAAGATGAGGTCATACTGGCTTTGGGTGGGCACTGGTCCTATGCATCTCCTGTCCTTAGAAGAGGAAGCAGATCATGCAAAGGAGAAAACCCCAGGAAGATGAAGGCAGAGATTGGAGTTACCCTGACTTAAGCCAGGAAACGGAGGGTGAGGGGGCCTACTAATGACCGTCAGAAACTGAGAGAGAGGCATCCAGTGGATCCTCCCTCTGAATTTCCAGAGGAACCAACCACCACCACTGTACCTCAGGATTTCTAGTCCCAGAACTGTGGGGGGAATAAACCTTATTTTATTTTTTTTATTGGCACTAGGAATTGAACCCAGAGGCACTTTACCACTGAGCTACATACAGCACTTTCTATTTTTTATTTTGAAGGTCTCTCCAGGTCCCATGGGGCCTCGAGGCTGGCCTCGAACTTGCAATCCACCTGCTTCAGCTTCCCAAGTCATTGGATTTATTGTTTAGAGTCACTGAGTGTGTGGTACTTTGTAGAGGAAGCTCTAGGAACCTCATATAGTAATCAGAGAAAACAGAGGCACCATTGGTTTCCTCAACCACAAGAGGAGTGGGCTGTGTTCCTTGTATAAAAGGGTGGCTAAGAGTTGTTGGAAGGTCAAAGATGGTGACATCCACCGCAGAGCAGTGCCTTTGAGAGGAGAGAGTTCTGCTCTTCACAGTAGAAACAAAGACTGTCCTGGTGCTCCTCTGTGAAAGTCTTCTGCTGTAAAGGTTTGGGTGAGGTTTGTTTCCCAGAGGCTTGAAGCTTGGTCCCCAGTGTAGTAACATGAGAAGTGGGGGACTTTAAGAAGTGGGTCTGGTGGGGGGCATTTAGGTCATTGGAGGTGCTCCCTGGAGTGTAGTAACATGACAGGTGGTGGGATTTTAAGAGGTGGGTCTGGTGGGGGCATTTAGGTCATTGGAGGTGCTCCCTGGAGTGTAGTAACATGAGAGGTGGGGGGACTTTAAGAGGTGGGTCTGATGGGAGGTGCTTAGGTCATTGGAGGTGCTCCCTCAGGAGGAGTTTGTGTACTCCCATAGGATGTTGGTTAGTTCTCGTAAGAAAACTATAAAAGGAGCAAAAGCAGCCACTTTCTCTAGCTTCCTTTCTCCCTGATGAGCTCACCTTCTCACATGCATGCCCACCTTCGTAATGCCACCTGCCACAAGGCCCTTGCCAGAGCCAGCAGATGCAGGTGCTGTGCCCTTGAACTTCCAGAACCATAAACTCATTTTCTTCGTAAATTCCCAGCCTTGGGTAGTTCATAGTAGTAAAAGAAAATGGACTCCTGCAGCCACCTTTCCAAGGGGAAAAGGCATTTGTGGTGAGACCCTGGAATGATGATGATAGCGATAGTTATATAATAATAATTGCATGATAATGATTAGAGGGAACATCTGTCGCACATCCACCACGTGTCGTGTATAGTTAAGCACTGTACAGATGAATTCATTCAGTTCTCACAAGTGCTGAGAAGGCAATATTGTCGACCTTATAAAATAAGATTCAGTAATTTGCTCCGTCACATAGTAAATGACAGAGTGGCATCTACCCAGGCCACCAGGATGCAAAACCTACACTCTCCACCTTTATGGCTTAGCAAGGCTGCTCCAGACCTAGGCTGGGAACATAGCATGCTCTGCATAACCAAGGATTCCCTGGCTGCCTTCTAGCAGGCTCTAGAGTCCAGAGTGCTGCTGATAGCTGAGTATTTGCAAACATACGGGAAAAGAGCTCCATCCTCCTAGGAGAGTGTCCTTCCTTTGTTCCATGCGATTCTGGGGACTCCTGGTGTTCCTTGACCTGTGGAAATGCACCGGGCATCTCTGCCACCATCTGCACTCAGCCCACTCACTCTATGTTCGTGTGTCTGCCTCCGTTTCTTACAAGGAAACTCTCATTAGATTTGGGGCTCATTTTAATTCAGCATGATCTCATCTTGATCCTTACCTAACTAAATCTGCAAGCTAACTAAATCTGCAAAGACCTTCTTTCCAAATCAGGTCACACTCTGAGGTTCTGGATGTACATAATTTGGGAAGCGAAGGGAATGATATTTAGGAAACACACCCAAGCCAGTAAAGGGCAGGATCTGCTGGAGAAATTCTAAGCTCTTTGAGCTCCAGGACTGTGGCCGTTGGGCCTTGGCCAGGTTCTCAGCACAGAACTTTGCAGAACACATGGCTCTATATATATTGTGTTGATCAGATTCCCTGGGAGTGACTAATTCAGAAGAGGTTCCAAGAAACCCAACCAGAAGGTCCCATGACATTGCTGTCTTTGATAACCCCACATTTATTAGTATTAAAATTTGTATTTTGGTACCTTGTGATCAATGTGTCTTGGAACGTAAGAGAATTTGGTGGTTAATGGCACAATCACATTGGTTATAGAGGGCAGATAAAGAGTGATGTGACATAAAAGAATTGGGACTCTTGCTCAAGGTGCTTTATACATAGAAGGCAAATTGAGAGTTATATATATTTGGATTGTAGGAAAACTATACATTACTGTGTATATAAACCAGCGAGCTTCCTTCCCCTTCTGCTCAATGGCAGTGTACCTACTAAGCCATCTAAGTACCACTTGTGAGAAAGATGCTTTGAATAAAAAGCTTTTATCAGAGCTTGTTGAAGAGTTTCAAAAATATTTCTGAAAGACTATCTGGTCTGTTTTTTGCAAAGTGTTACTTTTTAACAGTTCAGCTGATAGATAAGACTCATTCACCAGCTTGATTTCAGAAATCATCTTAACTATTCATCATTCACACTCACCTTATTTTCGTGGTTTCCCAAATGGATCACATTTTCTATGTCTGTATATTGTTTTATTAAACATAAGTCATTTATGCCTATAAAGTCTACTTCTAAAAACTATGATCTTGCTACTAAAAAGACCATTAAATTCACACATTCTTTCTTCATGGGTTGATGCTGTCTCTCTGCACCATAATTAGCTGCATGTATTTAATTAATATGAGAAAATAAAGCATTTCCAAATTCCTACAGGATACTTATAATTTGATGGTTTATGCCTTCTCCTTCATTGCCCACATCCACCTAGGCCACATGTCTTTTCATTTTGGAAAGGCATCAAGCGTATGCTTTTTCAAAATGACACCAAAGAGTTCATCCTGAATTCCCTAAAGACAGAACAGACTGAATACATGTGTAGGACAAGCTTTTCAGTGGCTCTTTACCTTTCCTTGAACTGTGATTTCTCTTATTTGTGATCTCCATTGCTAGAAGAATGCACATTTTGAACACTCTGAAGGCATGTGTGGTCACCAGGCCAAGAACACCAGCTTTGGAAACCAATGTGTATTACTTATTTACCATACTCACTGGATGAGTGGATTCAAAAACTATGAGATATATATATAGAGATACACACACACACACACACACATATATACATACAATATACACATATATATACACAATACACATATATATACACACTATATACATACTATATATGTATACTATGTATGTATATATATAGTGGAGTTCTACTCTGCTATTAGAACGACATCATGGCATTTGCAGCCAAATGGATGGAGATGGAAAAAATTATGCTGAGTGAAATATCCCAAACTCAGAGACTTAAGGGCCGAATGTTTTCTCTCATGTATGGAAGCTAGATCTAAGACAGATTGAAATTTAGCTAAGCTAAAAAATAAACTCAACATAGGTCAATTTTCATATAAGCAGGGAGAATCATAACTATGAAGATGGGGGGAGAAGGGAGGGAGGCAGGGAGGGGAGGGAAGAATCAGGGAGGTTATCAATGCAGTTAGAGGGAAGGATTAGAGAGGTTATCAATGCAACTGGGAACTCTAGACTCCCATGAGAAGCCCAACTATACACAAGCAGGCAGAGAAGATCATAAAATTCAACAATTAATACTTACGCTTATTTCTATCTATAACATGGGGGTAAAGCAGAGGGGACATGGGAGTGGGGAGTGGTTGAAGTGGTGAGATCCTGGACTAGGATCAGCCTTAACTTACTTTGTCAATATCCATGTATTTATGAATTTTAACCACGATTCTCTCCAATATGTACAACTTTGTCAAATGAATAAAAAAAAGAGTTAATCACTTTCTTAAAAATACTTTAATCAGTAAAATTCATTTAAATGGCATACTTAACTTCACTCAGAATCTTGATTTTAAAGGAGAGGATGATATAAACATGCAGTGCTGTGGGTTGTGATCTTCAAGTCCTTGTGCTGAGTCGGTCACCCTGCTCCCCTTGTGCAATTTTGCTCTCCTGTTGAAGTCCCAGTGCTTTTGTGATAGGTGTGGGACTGTCATTGGCATCTGCCACAAAGCCAAGTGCAAAAGCTTACACATGAGGGGAGAACAAAGAATGCTGTTTCTATCACTCTTGTTATTTGATCTTAAAAATTATGAACGTCTGCTAGGTGTGATAGTGCACGCCTGAATCCCAGAGACTCACATGGCTGAGGCAGGAGGATTGCAAGTTCAAAGCCAGCCTTGGCAGTTTAGCCAAGACCCTGAGTAACTGAGTGAGACTCTGTCTCAAAATAAAAAATAAAAAGGAGGGCTGGAGACGTTGCTCAGAGGTTAAGTACCTCTGGATTCAATCCCTGGTACCAAAAAATAAATACGAATATCTACTCTGTGTGGTTATAAAAACTTATGTGCACACTACCCAAAAGAGCTACAGTGTTTAAAGAGATGTCTGACCCGTAGACGAAGGGTGAAAGGAGTATTTGGATTAAACACTGGGGAACAACCAAGGGACCTGCCCTTTGCTTATGAAAGAAAAGTAGACACAATGACTGGGAAACCTTTTGTGTTGACAGAGCACATTCTACAGTATGGAAGGGCTCAGCAGCCCCTAGGAAGGGCACCCAAGAGGCTTCAGTTTGTGTGTCTTGTCTCCGGGGAACCGTGAGCCCTGGACTAGAGGAGACCCGTATAAAATGCACTGAGCCTGCCAATCACTTCTCATGCCTGTCACCTGAATTTCTGGGCACAGAATTACCAGGGACCAGGCTTTCAAGTAGATTAGATATGTTTCCTAGGTATATCTCTAAGCCCCCAGTGCTTCCTATCTGCTTGCTCATTCCCGAAATCCCTCTATCATACAAGTGTTTCTCATTTTAACATTAAAGAGTGCTTTGCTAATATACTGATGAAATTTATTCACCCTAAATTGAATCACAAGGAGTAGGAGAGTGAGCACACCCCTTCTGATTCTTTTAATGAGAAGTATGGGGAGGCCAAGTTGTAGGTGGGTTTACCAATGGGAATTAAAGATGGAGGCGACAGTGAAGACTGGGGAAAAAGACACATCAGAGGCATTCCATGTTTCCCTGGGAGCACTCCTATTGTCAGTCCCATTAGATAAGAGTATGTAGAAACCTGCTATAAAATATATGCTATATAAATTTTATTTAGATACATTTAAATTTTTATTATATAAATTTTAAACAGGACTAACTGCTCTCCTGAATAAAACTTCAAACTTTATTGTTCATACACAATTGTTGAATTTTGAATGTGTCCCCCAAAGTTCACATGTTGCAGTAAGAGGACTTTATTTTGGGATCTTAGGAAGTGCAATGTGGGAGACCTGGGATCAGATACCTCTGAATAAATGTTCTGATAAAGGCAGAAGTAGGAGCTCATCTGAGCTACAGAATGTTGAGAAGGACCTAGGCCTTCATGACCCATAGAAGATAAAGAAAAGATGTGTAAAGAGAGCAGCAGGGCATGAAGCAAGAGTCCAACAACCTCTGGAGGTGCATCTGGAGCCTCTGGGGCACAGCGCAGTTTTCTGGTGTTCAAGGTCATTCCAGATGCCTGTGATGAAAGGGTGGAGGTGGCCAGTGGGCTCCAGGACTCTATTTTGCAAAGCTCTTCCAGTGTTCTTTGCATTGTAATTTTCCTTCCATTTTCACTGTTGGCAACTTGATTTCCAACGCACCAACGTTGAGAGGTGGGAATTTTGAGCGGTGACGCATGGGACACGTGATTATCTGGGCCGTAGGTTAGTTATCCAGAGAGTGGGTTTGTAATAAAATCAAGTTTGACCCCCTCTTGCTCTCATGCCCTTTCATCAACACTGGGAAACACAACAAAAAGTCCTCATCCCATGGAGACCCCTCAACCTTGGACTTCCCTGCCTCCACAATTGTCAGAAATGAATTTATTCTTTTTAACTTACCTAGTTTTTGGTTTTATTACAGCAGCACAAAATGGATCAAGACCATAATGACTTCTCCCCCTTGTTCAACTAGTTTCCTTATAGAGTTTTTATTCTTGGAGATTTTACTAATTAAGATAAATAGACAATTAGCATCTTCGCAGCTAAATTAGTAGTTCTTTTTCTCTGTATCCACATTGCCTAAGGCAGTGCCCAACATGAACATTATGGTCTGTCAAGACTATTAGCTGCAGATTTTCTTGGATGAAGGTAACAAAATCTTCTATTATAAATCTAAGTGATTTACTAGTTGAGAAGAAGGGATTTAAGATAACTTACACAAATTCATTTAATAAGAGACAACTTCAAATTGTAAAATCATTTTAAAAGCATATAAGAAGTAAAGCAAATGAAATGATGTTATATAGCATATATAAAATTGTTTTTACTTCTAACAAGTATATAAGATCTTGTCATGTAGTTGACATACCACCAGTCTAATATAAGCATGTTTTAAACCATGATGAAGATATTCCAACATTCCAAACTCTTTAAGTAACATCCCAAACTTAGAATATAATTTCTAGTATGTCATTATGTCTTTAAAAAGCATTTCGCTATTGACTGCTTTACATGAGTTATATAGTTGTATATTTGAATTATTAGCACAGAAATTTTCCTTAGACTTGTGATAGCATGAAAATTTTCCTTTGGGGTCTTAAAAACATTAACAAGAAAAGCTCCATCATGTGCACGCAGCAATAGTACCCTGTGTTTCTTCTGGCCAGCACTATGCAACATCTCCAACGCACGCAAGCACCTTTCATGAAGTCTGAGAAACTGTTCATGTCCTTGGATGCAGGCCACTTAGTTTGTGACATCATTTTTTTTCATATTCTTTCATGTGGAAAGTCTCCCAGCAAGCTCTCAGGAAATAAAAGTAACGAGGTGGTGTATCTATCCAGAACATTATAAACAAACAAAGCTTCTTCGGAGCCCCTGTTCTATGCTGTTTAATTAAAATGCTTTATCTTTCATCACAGAAATGTTTATGTCCTAATCTCTTAGCATCATGATTAGTTATAATTTGGTTGTATGTTAAAATAGAACTCATTTTTCTCAGTGTTTCAGACAGAAAGGAGACGTTGCACACAGGATACCTGTCAGCCTGTCCCCACCAGGAACTTTTAATTGGTCATCTGTATCTCCGTGTTAGCTAGAGGAGAGGCTGATGGAACACAGGGGGACCGAACAGTGCACCCAGGTGCGGTGCTGCTGGCTCATCCTGAGGAGCAACACGCTTGAGCTGGCAGAATTCAGCTCCTCCTCGCATGCTAGCCCACGTCGGCTACTGCGATTTCTTTGGTGACATACTATCTTCACCATTTTGGGTTGCTCTAGCAAAATACCATAGATCAGGTGGTTTACGAACAACAGAAATTTATACATAGTTGTTCTGGAGGCTGGAAGGCAGAGGTCAGGGATGAGCGTGACTGTCTTGCCGGCTGCCAACTCCCCTTGCATCCCACATGACATCATGAATAAGAGTTGCCTCGAATCTTTTTTTTATAAGCGCACTAATGCCACTCAAGAAGGCTCTACCCTCATGACCTGATCACCTCCAAAGAGCCACTGCCAATACCCTCACACCAGGATTCAGGGTTTCCACCTTTGAATTTGGGGAACACGTCTGGACAGACATGCCATAGAGTCGCAGCATCTGGAAAGAAGCTGACAGGCACCACTCCTCTCCTCCACCCACCCTGCCTGCGTTCCAGGGGAGGGGGAGTACTGAGGGGTACTGGAATAACTAAATGGTGTAAGAAGAATGTGCAGACATCATAAAGTGGAAAATCGGGACTAAAGGTGAAACAGCATCATATGAATTTCTTCACTGAAAGCTTAATCATATTTTGGGAATATATGATCCATGGAGGAGTTTATGATAAATTGCTCCAGAAGAGTCAATGGCTGCAGAGGGTCCTTGCTGTCCAATGAGCATGGTATTCTTCTGCTCCATTCATGGAGCAAAATTTAGAAGTGCTATTACTTACTTATTGCTGAAGAGACCTTTGTTTAGATTCGATTGCCTGCATTCTCTCAAGTGGGTGAACTGGAATCTGCACTTAGAAATTATTCCCTGGAGGCTTCTCTCCCGGGACCCACAGTCCCTAAGAAGCTGTTGCTTTCATGAGGTCCTTACAAGAATCTGTGACCTTTCTGGGAGTGCTGATTTGAAGTCTTTATCACTTTTTAAAAATCCTACACATACTTGCGATCTTGGAGGAAAAAACGAACCTGATAATAAACTCAAGAAGACGGACCCTTTTCTAACCAGCTTCCATATATCCTTCATAGCTAAATCCTGCTACCTGGGCACTGGGGTTTATAAAAACCCATACTCAAGACCAGGCAGAGAGATAACAGTGCTACCAATTTCCAAAAGCAGGAATGTTGATTATCCAAATAAAAAATATGAAAGAAAAAAACTAAGAACCTCAATGAGAAATAGCCAGCACCTGATGCCAACACACTTAACAGGAACTTTTATGTCCTGCAGAAGAAAAAAAAAGGCTTGTGTTAAGCTCACAGACTTGATCCCAAGAGGCTAATGAAAAGGATTTTTTTTTTGCCTTTGATTTGCTTATTTTAAAATATACTCAGAAAAAAAATCAATGGGAGAAGTCTTTAAATTATACTCTGCTCTCTCATGAAAGTGGGCAACTGAATTTTCTAGGAAGACGTTCATGGTAATTTGTAGATTCAGGCAAAGGCTAAGCTTCACTGAACACCAGCTACTTGGCCTCATTGGAAGGTAGGAACATTCTAGCAAATACTTCTGAAGCTGTTCCATCTTCTCACATGTTTGTGAGCAGTGTCTTCCACTGAAAGATTAATCATATTTTGGGAATATATGATCCATGGAGGACTTAATGATAAATTGCTCTGGAAGAGTCAGTGGCTGCAGAGGGTCCTCTGATTTGCCTTTCGTAAACAGAAGGAGATAGGCCATTTCTAAGAGCAGCTCTCACCCAAAATGTTACCTGGGAAAACCAAGACCCAAGTGATGCTCTTGCTCTTCCAGGATCCGTGGTATCAACAACAGCAGGATCTGTCTGGACGCTTCATTATTTAATCTCTATTCCACGCGAGCAAATCCGTGGAAAATTTTGCTTCATCTTGCATCAAGTAAACACATTTGAAAAAGCATCTAAGTTCTTTCAACCAAACAGAGTAAATTTGGACAATGTAGGGCTTGTTCAGTGGACGTGAGGATTACTTCAGTTGCCTGCCTGCTCTCCCATGGTAGAAACAGTGTACGCTTTAAAGTTCAGATAGATGCCCCACGAAGCTTGGATAGGAGGCAGGGTTTTCTCCACTGTGAGCAGCCTTTTACACTGACAATACGGAAGCAATCTGTCTCGGTAAAAACTAGACTGCATCTGAAGCCTTCAAACCACAGATTTGTGTATTTCTGGCTGAAAATAATAGTGAAATGAACAAATGGAACCTCTCATCAAAACTCTGACAACATAGGTTTGAGACTGGCTTTGGTAACACGGAATGTTGATTTGTCCCTCAGTACAACATGGTGACATTAGAACTGACTCAGGTATCTGACCCAGTGTGTGCTCTATAGATTATATTGTCGGTAGTGAAGCAGGAGTTTTGGGGTGAAGCAGCATTCTCTGCTCCTGCTGGTGAATGGAGTTTACCAGATTTCTGCAGATTTTTGTGGCCAAAATAGCCCATTTTTAGTGTTTGCAGCTACTCTGTTAAAACTAGGAATCAGGGCTGGCTGCAGGTTTCCGCAATTGAAAATAGTGGTAGCGGCTCCCCAACTAGGAGCTGGGTTTCTCCCCACTACTGTTGAGCAGTGCGCTGCAGCCCTTGGTGTGGCTGCACACAGCAGTAATTTGGAACCAATCTTCTTCTGGGTTCTTGGCTAGTGAATGTGAAGAATATAATCCATGCACAACCATGGAAGGAAAGAGTAAGAGGAGTAGGATTTATTTAAGGAAGGCGAGTAGAGTCTCCACAATGTGGAGGGGTACCTGGAAGCAGGACACCATCTTAGTGTGCTAGGTCAGGGTGTATATTGGTTTGGGGTATGAGCATTGATTAAGTTTTATGTAAAACAGGCATTGATGAAAGCACCAACATCATTAGTTAAAATCTATGCAAAACGGGCATTGAAACTGAGCACCAACATCACTGGTTAAAATCTATGTAAAATAGAGAGCAGATCTTCCCTAGTTCCCATCTGTGTTCACCCCCACTTTTTATTTTTCCTGCCTCTGGGACAAAGGAGTTGCTCCCACAAGTGAGCTTCATGGTCTTTTGCATTTGAAGGTCCTGCGCATGCCCAGGGATCTCTCTCTACCTGCCAGCTTCCGGGTGTGGGTAGATGGGGCCCATTGTCCTGACTACCTAGCCATTTTACTACCTGCCCTAATTTCATTCAGGAGGAAGGTGGCTGTGGTGATTCTGCTGCACTAGACAATTTGTTTTAGGGTAAGATTCCAGGATGCTTTGTAGCATCACTCAAAACTCCACTGACAGCTTGTAAGAAAGACTTCCAACCTGAGTTTACTGGCATTCCACTCTCAGTAAATACATGGCACAGTAAAATATCTGGACCTTATGCTGGCTAGGGTCTTGAATTTCTGTGTAGCTGCAGGCCTGAAAACATCTCTGGGATAGGCCAAATAAGGGCCCCCAGCAAAGATGCTCACATTTCAATCTTCAGGTGCTTGGAATATGTTACCTTCCATGGCAAAAGGGACTTAGAGATGTGATTGAATTAAGGGCCTTTAAATGGGGAGATTGTCCTGGATTAGCTAGATAGGCCCAATCTAATCGCCTGATCCTTAAGAGTGACAGATAGAAAAGGAGGGTCAGAGGGGTGTGCTGTTGAAACAAAAGTTTGGATATGAAGTTTGATTGCCCTTCTCCGCTGGCTGAGACTGGAGTTTCATCTGATGACTTCAGCTGATGGGATCTGCCTGAGGTGCTGGCCTCTGCAGCTGGTCTAGTTCAACAGCTCAGGGTCAATTTCTTCTTCCTTTGGCTTCCTGTCTTGTGAATTGGAAGTGAACAGAAGAACAGTTTATGGAAGAAGCAGGAAACAGAAAAGAAGAAAGCTAGATAGCAGGTTTTTTCCATCTGGGGATGCTCAGCTAGGGGTTTATATAGCACTTGGGTCACTGTTTTTGGTCTAAACTTATGCAAATTAGGGATTGAGAAAAGTGTTAACACTATTGGTCCAAATTTATGCTAATTAGGGTTTGGAAACCCACTAATGCCATTGGTCAAATCTCAAGTCCCAACTGTCATTCAGGCTTGCCTTGCTTTCATTTTCTCTGGCTTCTCCTCCGGGAGCCAGAGGTTGATGTTAGTTGGGAGGTTGTGTGGAGCTGCAGAGCTGGGTGCAGCAGGATCCAGCAGCAGGCACCTAGAAGGTGCCCAGATCTGGCCACCAACAATGACAGTGCAGAGTTGGCCCACCTTGACTTGCCTGGGCACCGGCTGGCTGTGCTGCAGGCTCCATGCAGCCTTGGGCTGTGCTTCCTACAGCACTCAAATAAGCATCAGCCTCCACTCTGCAGCACCATTGCTCCCTCACCCAGCAGCTCCATCCCTCCCTCCACCGTCATTTCTCAGCAGGGACCAATAGGTCAGTGGCACTGCTTGGTGTAGGGAAGCCAGATCACTGTGAGCACTGAATCCATTCCGGTCGCTTGCAAGATGGAGCAAGGAACAGGGATCCAAAGAATGCAGGTGACCCTGAAGCGAAAAAAGGCCCCCAGAGCCTGAGGACAAATGCATCCCTGCCAGGTCCTCCATATCGAGACCCAGCTCGGACTTCCGACCTGCAGAAAGATGGTAGCTTGGTGCTGTTGCAAGAAAGCAAGTTGATGGGAGTGTGTAACGGCAGTCGCAGGGAAGGAGTAGCCAGCCCCAGGACTCGCTGTGCTGGAGCCTAAGCAAGGCGCCGGGCTGACCCAGGTCTCAGAGTGCAGGAACTCGCCAGTTCCCGCGTAAACTGAGAAGCTTCCAAGCTAGAACGGCATGCTTCGGTCCTCACGTCTGCCATTCCCTTGCCACTCTTGCAACCCAGTGCCAGGGCACTGCACACTGTCCACTGTCCACGCAGGGCTTTCCTTCACAGCCAGCCCACACGCCAGAGAGCTGGGTGTGCCTTGTGAGGGCTTGAGTTCAACCAAAGGCTTAGTTCTCCAAACCGAGAAACGGCTTTTTTTTTTTTTTAAGAGAAAAGGACAGTGAGAGAGAGGGAGACAGACAGACAGAGAGAATCAATTTTTATTGAGTTTTTCACATGCCTTAAGTTGCTTTGACACTTAGTTGTGTACGTGGGTTGCTGGGGTTTGAACCCGTGTACTCATGCATGCTGAGCAAGCACCATAACCACTGAGCCACCGCTCCAGCCAGAGAACCAGCTTGTAGGTTGAATAGAAGGGATTAGGTGTGCGTGTACAGTTTTATTTCTTCACTGTTAGTAGGTTACGATCAAAGAAACAGTGAGATGTCTGGAAGCTCAGATTTTTCCTTAAAGATTTTACACTGCATTTGTAAGATTGACGACCTCAGGCAAGGGGCTAGTTATATTTTCCAGGGCTCCTGTTATCACTTACATTTTCTAGAATAGGATTATTTCTTCTTTGACACAATTATTATTTATTTTCCTTCTAATAAAAGAGTTCAGATTTACAAAAAAGCATAAAGTAATCAAATAATTTTCAAATAACTACCACTACACTACCAGATAAAACATTGCAAACACAATAAGTACTACCAAGGCCCTCTGTGTACATGTCCTTAATCACAGTTTCTGTCACATGTATTTCAAGAGGAATATCTATGTTGAATTTGTCATAAGTCATAAATCTTTATATTTTTAGTATATTTAACACATGGAATATGCATACCTACATACATATATAGATATATGGTTTTTGCTTCGTACAGTAGTGGGGCATAAAAATAATGTGCAAGTTGAAATCATTCAAAGCATTGTTAATAATCAATAGCTGAAATTGATATGGGTCTGTGATCTTTAAATTTTTCCAAAATATTAAAAATTCCTACTGTGGATGTATATATAGGAAGAGAAAAAATTAGTGAAACGAATATTTTGGGCATGCTGGGTTTTAAAGCATTAGGAACACTGAGATTAAAGCATTCTGCTGCTTCTGAGAACCTGCCAGGGTAGCTGGGATACTGCTTTCCCTCCTCTTCCTGTTGCCACTTCCCCGCTGGATCCAAGTCTGTATCTGCTTCCAGCATTTCATCTTGCACTGTTGATGTCACCAGGCTTCTAGAGAGTCCCTCTGCTGTGAAGGGTACCAGTGCCACTTCTTCCACCCCATCATCAAGCTTTCCTGACCACAGAGACTTTCCTCCTTGTGTAGATCAGTCCCCTCACTTCCTGTGGCTGAAGACCCTGGCTGCCTCTTCTGCAACTCCCTTTGGGTTTGACTCATATTCCATTTCCCACATCATCTTTCTTTGTCTCTTGATCTGCTTTCATCTTACCAATTCTCTCTTTCCACATTCCATTTTTGTAAGATGTCACTTGGGGCCCATTGCAGGGAAATTTGGTGACACAACCACAAGTCTTGCTGTCTTTGAAAACATGAACAGTCTTTGAAAGACATCATGTACTGGTCACAATCTTGATGCATGTCTGTGTATATACAATGTTTGTGGACAGGACAGCCAGCAATGACACTTGAACAGTATGCATAAGCTTAGAGAAATTTGTGTGTAATGCAATTACTCATGCTTAACAAAACTTAATGACTGAAATTTGGATCACATTGGAGAATGGTGTGTTAAACTACATCATACAAGTGAAATTTCTGCACATCAAAACTGTACAAAGCAAGGACTCCCTCTGTGTGTGTACATGTGTTTTGATTATTTCTAAATTTTAAATAAATGCCATCATTTAGTACATACCCTTTCATAAAGTTACTTTTTCCATTTTAAAATATTTCAAGATTTATTCATATTGATGTATGCAACTATAGTTCATTATATTTTTCTCTTTTGTGGCATTCCATTCACATGCCCCTACTGCAAGTATTCATATATTCTAGTATGAAAATTTATATTACTTCCAGTTCTTTCATTATTGTGAGTATTAATCCTTTGAGAATTCATTTACTGCTTTCATGGAGCTATGTGCAAGAATTTCTCTAACTATGTCTAAGAGTAATTACAAGGTTTTAAACTTTATTAGATACTTTCAAATCACTCTTCCAATTTATATTTCCAAGTTTGGAAAACTTGATTTGTCTCAACTTGCTCCATAACAATTAGTACTGACAGATTCAATTTTGTCAATGTAATAATTTAAGCTGATGAAGATAAACTGATTTAATTTGAATTTTCCTGATTCACGGTGAGATCAAACATTTTCAGGTTTCTTCACATGTGAGTTGTCCATTTGCATCTGTTCATAATTATACTGATATACATTAGTTTATACATACATCAGTTTACACTTTGTACACCTTGTAGTTATCATTCCCTAGTCTCTGTTTTAGAGTTCCTTTTGGATTATGATGTATTTTGACATACAGGAGATTTTAATTTGAATATAAAATATAACACAACCTATCAATTTTTCTTTTTTGCTTGTATTTTGTGGCGTGTGTTGTAAAAATATTCTCAAGGGCTTATGCTACAGTAATGTCTTTTTTCTTCTTAAAGGCTTGACTTTTTTTCTATATTTAGGACATTACTATATATGAAACATTTTTATATGGTGTGAGAAGGATCTAGCTTCTTGATGTATATACAATCAAATTCTATCATCAAATACTGGGGGGAGCAGAATCCTCTCTCCACCGACCTATGAAACCACATCTGTTTCAAGGGTTTTAGGGGGGTTTTTTTGTTTTTGTTTTTGTTTTTTGTATCAAGGGTTTTGTTTTGTTTTGTTTTACCAGAATGTGCAGAGATTCCCCACTGACACCCTACCCCCACATGCATAGCCTCTCTGTTATCAACATACATCAAGTTTTTACACCCACAAGGGTCTTCTTTTGGCTTCAGATTTTGTCCCCTTGGTCATGTTGCCTATGTTGCATGAATTTCATAGTTTGTTAATAGCATATCTTTATAAAAGGACTTGGTGTCTGATCGGATGAGTCTCCCCCATTGTAGATTTTTAGTGAAGTTCTTAAAATCCATGCACACTTTGCTTTTGTAAATAGTATCTTTTAATTAAATACAATTTCTGGGGCTGGAGCAGTGGCTCAGCGGTTATGGTGCCTGCCTGGCATGCATGGAGACGCGAGTTCAAACCCCAGCACTACGTACAAAGCAAAGTGTCAGAACAACGAGGGCTACGATGAAAACTGAATAGAATTGATTCTCTCTTTCTCTCTCTCACTGTCCCTCTCTCTTTAAAAAAAAAAAATACAATTTCTGACAATTGACGGTACATGAAAGTCAGTTTGGGCAGCCTGAGATAGTATCACATGCACATGTACATGCACTTAATGTGAACACATCAATGGCTTCTACATGACTTGCAAGTATATATTACATATAATCATATAGCGCGAACTTTTTGCGTTGGGCCTCTCCCAATCAACATTTTGTTTCCGGTTCTCTCAAGTTGTGTTATAGCTATTCCAATTTATTCTTATTGCTGCAGAATATTTCACTACATAAACATGTTGCCATTCTTGCATCCAATTTCCAGTTTGCAGCTATTACTGATTATACTTCTTTATTCTGTGATATCCTTTTGGTTAATTCTAATTCTACCCATCTTTCGAGAGAGTGTACTTTATTTTTTCTTATGATTTCCACTTTTTCATGATTTATGAGCACTTAAATATATTTGTTTTATGTCTTGCTTATAATGATTGCATTATCTTGTGTGTCTAGGATTTTTTTCTCACACTTTTCCACAGTGACTTATTTCTTCATTCATTGATTTTTATTCTCTTGTTAATCCTTTGTACTTCTCAATTTGTGAAGCTACTGTAGATGTGGTTTCATGTTGATATTGTCTTGAGAGAGCTTAAGTTTGTTTTCATCATCTGCCGTGATTCACATTGGATTGAGTTTATGTTCATTTCTTGGCTCTGATTTTCCTGAAGACTCAGATAATGTAAATTGAGACTGTTTGGCGGGCCCATGGTTCGAGATCTCAGGGGTAGTGCTTTGCTATCCAGGGCTGGGACTGAAGCAATGATGATGTCATTGCACTCCCTGAGGCCAGCAGGCAGCTATTTCTTAGCCCAGCACAGCACTAAAGACAGGACTTCCGGGAGCCCCAGCTCTGAGCAGCACCTAGATTCCCACACCCAAGCCCAGTGACCTCCCAAACGAGTCCAAAGTCCCTAGTGAAGTATGTCACCCTGATCACAGACAGAAGCATGAGATTTCACTCCCACTTAGTTGTCAAGAATTAGTCTTTTTTTGCATTATTTACAAGTGTCTGATATCTACTTCCAAATGAAGTAATATTATTTTTAAATATCAACCTATCATCCGTGCCTCTTTTGCTAATGTGAATAACACCACAATAGTATCTTTTGCATGTACTTTGGGGATAAACAAAGTATATCTGTAAGAAATATTGCTGAAAGTGGGATTGCTGGGTTTAAGGAAAGAGAAATTATCATTTTCTAATGCTCAAGCCATACCTGTTCAGCCACCCTTATGTGCACTGTGACAAGGCCTATATCCCCACACCCTCCCTCACTCAGTGTCCCCCGCACTCTTAGTATTTCATAACTTGATAAGGGGACATGTATTTTAAATTCGCTTTTCTTTTATTGTGAATGAGTGAGAAGTGTAAACCTCAGTTAAGTGAATAAATAGCTGGTAAGCTTGGAAGGTTCCTGTGGGGAAAGTGCGTGGTATAGATGAGATTCCAGAGAATCTCGTGAAATGGACTTTCCTCTGTATTCACCCCCACCCCAAACCTGCTGACACTGGAAACTCATTCTCCAACTGACCTTGTTCAAGGTAAGAGAGGTACTGTTCCAGTTTGTTGGTCTCAAGGACTTTCCTCCAAGCAGAATAAATAGCTCTAGGTAAGCAGATTATGTGCTGTCAACAGTGAATGCCCTAGATCCACAGCGCAAGAACTTAAGTGGATTGAGGTATTAACTGTCATTACACTTGAAAGAAGCCAAAAAGCTCGTGCGCACAGCATATTCCATAAAAGCCCATTCTTCCAAAATGGCTACCTTAGTCCTAGGCATCAGATGGAGAGGGGGGACACAATATCTAGTCTGGCAGGAAAAAAAGAGAGAGATTATTACTTTATTGTATTCCTTGTCTAAAGTAAAAAAAAAAAATTATAAACTCGCTTTATCAAAGCAGACCCTTTTTGTATATCAATGACCAGAATTGAACCAGTGCTGTATATGCTAACCCCTAAGAATATAGATCATTGATATTATGAATGGAATTCCCCTGATTGCCTTAGATTAATCTGTTTGTATCCATGACCGACAAGCTCTGTAGCAAAGGGAAAGGGAGGAATGACTGTTGGTCAGGTACATTATAGTATCTGATGCAGACAAAAAAATATTGATCAGATGGTTTGTAATAAAGGTAAATAACATCAGGAGAAAAATGGATCTATGTGGAATTTTTGGTAGCACTTCCTTGGACAAAATTTAAATCACTGCAAAACAGAGGACTGTGCTCATAGAAACAAAGAAGCAAAGTGGTGTTGAGTGGTATAGCTTGGTACAGGGAAATTAACCATGTTTTAGTTTTTAAGCCTTACATATGATAATACTAAGAAGTATATGTAATAATATATTCAACCAAAACTCTTGTGACCATGTGTTTCCTGAAATGAAAAAGTTTTTCAAACCCTTATAGATGCTAGTTAGAAAAGGGTTAAGTCCTGGGTGGTTTCTGCAAGCTACCAACAGCACGGCTAGTTAGCATTTGGGAAAATGTCTGCCAGATCCAGGAACCAAGAGCATTTTTACAATGAACTTCAGGTAAGGAAATCTCAAATCGTTTCCACTGAAGTTACGTTTGGCATATTATTATAGGTAGGGATGTTAACATGAAGCAGGAAGGTTTGGGGAGAGGACAGACCATAGGGGGTCTACAATGAGTTTTGCACTGCCTAGGAATGAAATCGTGTCCTTTCACATGAGCAATAAGATTCACAGACACTGAGACAGGCCATTTGACGAAGGCAACTCCATCATTCCTTATTGTGGAGGTATTTACTAGACATCTGGCAGAGATTCTAATCACCATTACCATAACTTCGGCCAATTTCCCTAAATCCGCACATCAGATTCTACTGATAAATGGAACACCTTGGCCAAGAGGGATAGCTCTGTTAATCCCCAAATGTCCCTAAAGGATAGAAGTGATCCATGCCCACAATTCTCCTTTGAACTTGAGCCGCAGCTGCCGCTCGGGGGTATAAAGAAATTGGGGAGCAAACACTTTTAAATCCATTAGTGAAACACTGGGACTCCACTTGACGCAGCTTGGAGACCTCAGCAGAGGCCCTAATTAGAGGAAGCAAAGCTTGCCTGCCTGAGAGAAGTGGAGCACCCAACCAGGAAGCAGCAGCCAGCTGCAGACGGTGACACTGTGCTGGAATTAGGGCAGGCCACCATCTGAGGGCTCCTCACGGAAATGAAGGAAGCCCAACCGAGAGAGGGTTGTAGTGAGGAAAATGAGGGAAGCTTTATTTTTGTGTGAAGTTCTCTGGAGAAGCACATTAGGCCTGAGCATCATCTCTTATTATTTATTAGTGCTGAGCACCCCCAGAGGTGTGCCCTCCAGGTTTTACAATCCCAGGTGCTTGTTTTCCAGGAGGAAACGCTTGTCACACGTTGTTCAGGGCTGCTACTGCTTCTGATGGAAAATATCTGCCCAGTGGCACTAAGGGAATCCACAGATCTTACCTCTTTAATTTGCAGAGAGCAAGCGTCAGACAGTGTTTCGTTCTTAAGATGCAAATAGCAGCCTTGTTCTTTGCTTTAATGAATGTAGTGCACCGGATGTGTAAGGGATGTGTAAGGCCGTCTCCATGCTGAGCTGGCTCTGCCTGGTTCCCCAGACTTCCTTTGTTGTCACATCCAACCCAGAAAACAGAGGAAACAGCACTCCTGCCCTGAAGGGGTGGGTTCTGCTCACACACCCAAGAACACAGATGAGGACACCCAAATCAGGAGGGTGGCATCAGGGAGCCCCTAATCAGAGACCCTGGCCCTCTACTGTTCCCCTGTGCAAATGACAGGCAGGATGGATATCACACCTTCAAGCCCCAGGCTGGCTAGGCTCGCCACATCTACAGCCAGCGTGCTAACTGACCCGGAACGTCCTACCCCCTTGCCAAATGTCCCTGAAACATCTGGTGATAGACAAGCTCCTCTGTCAGCCTTGAGTGGGCCTTTCACTTCAGAGACATGTTCTTCCACCTGTGTTTTACCTCCTGCCTGTGTTTTGCTTGAAAATTGATTTTTTCTCCAGTATTTTTATCCATAATACAAAGAATAAATAAGTAGCTTTCAGGATGAAAGTTTCCAGATGACAGATTTCAACACTATTTTGTAGATCTGGTGGATTAGGATTTGTATTTTCAGTATTTTAAGAGCTCAGGTTCCGATTCCAATTCACCAACTCAACTATATCAGAAAAGATGCCATTGGAGTCTAATGAAAGGGGCCGTTTGCCTCTGATTCCACTCTTCCTATCATTCCATTTACTAGAAAATTCTCTGAAACCAGGAAATTTGAGAAGCCCTATGACTGATTTGTACAGTTGTTTATTTTGAGATTCAAACATAGAAAATTTAAAAATAAATAATAAATAACTAAATAAAACAGCACACGTCGTCTGACTCGGGCACCAGTTTTAGACAGAGCCCTCCAGGATCCAGCACATGCTGCACGGCTCCAACTGCAGAGGAGCCAGGGAAGCATCTCCTCTCCTAGAAAATCTGGCTACACTGCAGGCAGCGACCTCCACATGGACACGGCTGGCTGTGACATCACTGCGTCCCTGCACCAGCCCTGTTGACGGCTTTGATGTGACCTTCACAAGTGCACCCTTCACACTTGGTACTCTGTCTCCGCGGATGCCACCTGGGTGCTCCAGCCACCCCAGCTCCTACCCATTATCACTGCCCAGCAGCATTCCTGTCACATCACGCTCCTCTTGCTCGGCGAGGAAATGCAGTCAAGAGGGACAGGGGACAGTAACAGCAGCAAAGCCACCAGGCTTCACCAGAGGAACTGCTCACCCGGAGAGGGTTGCTTTTTCTTATTACCAAAGTCATCCATACTCCTTGTCAAAATATTGGAAAATAGAGAAATTTAAAGAAGGCAAAAGTTACCACGGTCGTACCTGGTTACCATTGGGTGTGTTTGTAGTAGGGAAATTTCTGGTTGTCAGGTAGGAAGATTTTTTTTTCCATAATCATGTAGATCTGTACATGTTCTTGGGCCCTAAGTGAGAGCATTTAAGTGGGACAGTTCTAAGAAGAGCAACATTTCCAGAACGTCATTCCTTCCCCTTCTTCCACAGATGGCTGAATTATTCAGGCTTCTTGCCTGATAGCAGCTAAGGATAGCGCATTCCCCTTCTATAATTCTTAGTCAACTTTGATTCCTTTGGATTTGAACAAATATATATTCAGGAAAGACATTTCATCTTTCATGCGTTGTAACCATGCTGGACCCAAAACACAAGATCTCTTGCTAGGTGGGCACAGTGAATGGCACCGACAGCACTAGCTCAGCGACAGCCCTGCCCTGAGTCCAGCATCTGGGCTGCATCTGCAGAAGATTGCCCAGTGTGGCCACTGAGACGGAAAGGAGGGAAACGAAGGTCTTCCTAAGTGACCCATCCATGCGCTGTGAAACCAATTGTTCTCACAGCTCATCTGCCAAACAAAGCAACCACGTTCTAGGAATATATCAAAGTGAAGTGACTGGAACAGAGCTAATGAGAGAGTGTGTGTGTATGTATATAATGTAAATCAGAGTCGGTAGACTGTTTTCATACTATTATACAAAAGCTACGTATGCTAAAATTGATAGCAACTAAACAGAGAAGCAAAAGGATATTCATACTGTGAATTGAAATGACATCTTCAGTTGGCTCCCTAGACCCAAACAAATTTCACTAAAATCTGTTCTATAAACAGATTTTAGTTTTAGAATCTAACCAGTAACTAGTATCTGACCAGAATCCAGACCAGAATCTGACCAGAGTCCAATGAATGATATAAATTATCATCTTTTTAACCCTCCTTTAAATATACATATTTTTTGGAAATTGTTGCTTGTAAACAGGTAAAAGAATGCCTAGTCAAAGGAAAATTTGTCACTCTTGACTGTAATGGCCTAATCTGTTTTTGGTTTTGATTTGGTTAAGGGCCATTATAGGTTGTGTTTTTGTTTTGTTTTGTTTTTGTTTTGTATTAAGAGAGGGAAGGAGAGAGTAAGAGAGAATCAATTTTATTTATTCTTTCATCTGGTCTTTGTTGCTTTAACACTTAGTTGTGTATATGGTGCTGGGGTTTGAACCCAGGACCTCATGCATGCCAGGCAAGCGCTCCAATGGCTAAGCCGCTGCTCCAGCCCCAGTTGCTGTTTCTTTCTTTCTTTCTTTCTTTCTTTCTTTCTTTTTTAATCTTCTTGTGCAAAATTTTATAAGACATAAATGCTTCCTCTTCAAACTCAATGGAAAGTCAGAAAGGGAGAATTGACAGATAGACACACACCCCACAGACTCAGAGCCTTCCTGCTGCTCTGGCTGTTACCCAGAAACTGTGTTTTTCATCATATTGGGGAAAATAACATGATTGGTACCTGCAATTTCTGACACCAATCTCACATCTAATTTCTGTTGCTTTATGAATATCTACAAGGGACCCAAGCCCTAATTGAAACTGCTGCTAACTATTGATTTATTGAGCTGTTACTACTAGGTAGTTTATGAAGCCTCTGTAAATATGGGCTGATGATAGTAATGGTCAAGTTCGCATAATTTCTTAATGCCGGTTTATTTATTTGTAATATTTATGATTATAAGGTAAAATCTAGTGATTATCTGTGCTGGGGGCAGAAAATTCATTTCTAAAGGATGAAAGCAAATGTAAGCATGTTGTTGGTTGAATTTTCAAGAACATATTTCAAGAACCAAGAACTAGCAGCTAAGAGGGGAAAAAAATCACACAATGCACCAAAGTCATAGAAAACAAGGAATAAAATGGCAAAAGGGGAGATAAAAGGATTTGAGGGATTTATGTTTGAAACTGCATTGAACCGTCAGGGTAGGCTGGGAGAGGGAAGCAGAGGCATCTGTTTACCTAACAGAGGAAGTGACCAGGGTCTAGGGCTGCAGGTCTCCAGGAGCATCCTTCACAGTACTTTCCTACGAAGACCTTTGTCAAAGGAATGCATGTCCCATATACTCATCTTTGGCACGAGGAGAGGTTGGTTCACACTGCGCAGCCTCAGACAATGCCACGAGCTGGGCTTCTGTCTAACAGTTTGTTTAGTTCCTTTTTCTGAGCTGAAGAATTGTGACAGGAAACATACCCTACATTTATCCTTCAAAATTTTTCCAGAGTTCCGAAGCATCTGAATAATCCCCACTGCAATATCTCAGTTGTGCACCCACATCCCCCTTGATGTATGTACTCAGCCCTGGTCCTCACTCTCTGGCTCCCTCAGGGTACACCTGCTGCAGCCCTCGGAATTCTGTGCCAAGACCCAGGCCCTGGGCCACTTGGCCTTCTCACAGAGGCTGGTAGCGTTCCTGCAGGCAGAGAAGATCTGTTCCTCTTGCCAACCATATCCGCCTGAGTCTTCAGCACCTCGTTTTGATCTCCTCCATTCAGAGTGCTCTTTGTCTCTCTGAGAAATTTGAAGACAAAGGACATGGCTTCAGCATTGACTGCCCTGTAACTGAGGCTTACACCAGAGTTACCAGTGCGTCTGCAGCTCCCCACGCTGGACAATGCAGCTTTGGAAGGCAGGGGTGCTTTAAACCTTTACCAAAACCTCCCTTACCGAGACAAAGCAAAAGAGATTCTCTGCTGCACACTGGGAACAAAGCAAAATGAGAGCAATTCATCTCCTGTTTATCACTAGTCTCAGATTAACTGCATTTCCAACTTTCCTACATATCTGTGAGGCCTAGGCGGATGTGTTTTCCCAAAAATATAAAAAACAACAAAACAAAAAAACAGCTTTGACTTGGGAAAACAGATGAGAGGACTTTTGAACTTTTACTATCATATTCTCCTGTGCTGATAAATTGCCTTAGAGAATTCATATTAATTTTGGTCAAGAAATATAGTAGTGAAAGCCATTCAGTTAATCTCATTCATTTATTTTTGTACATTGAAAGGATTTAAAGGAATAATAGAGGAAATCACAGTTTCAGTGAAACAACATTTTTTTCCTTAGATATATCTATTATTTGCCTGAAAACCATAAAATCTGGCTAAAGCTAAAGCAAGTATATTTTCCTTTATTAAAGTAAACACCTTTAATTACCTCCCTTCAAACAACTGTAACCTGGCATAACCGAATGCTACCATAATTAAAGAAAAACTGAAAGGTCAAACACCAGGAAGGGGTAAGTACAGGTGCCACGGCCACCCTGCACTGAGCCTGTCAATACTGAATTGGTTATTGAATAATTTCTTGCATCTCCCTCTCTCCACCTTATGCCCACGTTAAGCAGAAATGTGCCACATTTCACCTGGTACTTATTTTCTCTGCCTTCTGTAGACTTGAGTGAATTTCTAACAATAAAACTAGAAAACAAAATAACGGCCATATGACTGGACGAACATATCTTCCCAATTAGGAATGGGTGGGGCTCTTGTTCAATATAGTCTTTGAAACCCTTGCCAGAGCTATCAGGCAAGACAAGGAAATCAACGGAATTCGTATAGGAAAAGAGGAAGTTAAGTTATCTCTATTTGCTGATGACATGATTCTATACCTAGAAGACCCAATAACATCGGCCAGAAAACTCCTAGAGTTTATAGGTCTTTTCAGCAAAGTAGCTGACTACAAGATCAACTCCAGCAAATCGCTAGCATTTCTTTACTCCAGCAACAAATCCACAGAAGAAAAAATCAGGAAATCTCTAACATTCACCATCACTTCCAAAAAATGAAATACTTAGGCATTAACCTTACAAAGGATGGTAAGGACCTCTACAAAGAAAACTATCAAACACTAAAAAAAGAAATTACAGAAGACCTGAGTAGATGGAAAAACATTCCACGCTCATGGTTAGGCAGAATCAATATAATAAAGATGGCCATTCTACCCAAAGTCCTTTACAGATTCAATGCAATCCCCATCAAGATACCTATGGCATTCTTCACAGATATAGAAAAAGCAATTCTCAAATTCATATGGAATAACAGGAGACCCAGACTAGCCAAAACATTACTCTGTAGAAAGGAAGAAGTAGGGAGTATCTCAATCCCTGACCTGAAATTATACTACAGAGCCATAGTAGCAAAAACAGCATGGTATTGGTATCAAAACAGAACCAAAGATCAGAAGAGCAGAATAGAAGATCCTGAGACAAACCCCCATATCCTTAACTATTTGATATTTGATAAAGGGGGCAAAAGTATAGTGTGGAAGAAAGATAGCCTGATCAACAAATGGTGTTGGACAAACTGGACAGCCATTTGTAGACAACTGAAGCTGGATCCTTATCTTTCACCCTGCACAAAAATTAAATCAAAATGGATCAAAGACCTGGAATTTAAGCCTACAACTTTAAACTTATTAGAAAAAGAAGTAGGGTCAACACTACAGCATATAGGATCAGCAGCTACTTCCTTAGCAAAACTCCTATGGCTCATGTTGTAAAATCAAGAATAAATGAATGGGATGCAATTCAACTAAAAAGTTTCTGCACAGCTAAAGATCTAGTCAAGAGCATCAAGAAAGAACCTACAGAATGGGAGAAAACTTTTGCCCTCAGACAGAGGGCTAATATCCAGAATATACAGGGAACTAAAGAAACTAGAGTCCAGACTCACAAATAATCCAATCAGTAAATGGGCTAAAGAACTCAAAAGGAACTTTTCTCCAGTGGAAGTCCAGAAAGCCCACAAATATATGAGAAAATGCTCTACATCATTAGCTATAAGGGAAATGCAAATCAAAACTTCAATGAGATACCACCTCACTCCTGTCAGAGTGACTAAAATGAAGAATACAAACAAGGACAGATGCTGGAGGGGCTGTGGGAAAAGAGGAACACTGTTACACTGCTGATGGGACTGCAAACTGGTTCAGCCACTATGGAAAGCAGTGTGGAGAATCCTCAAAAAATTAAGGATGGAACCACCTTATGACCCAGCATTCCCACTCCTGGGGATTTTCCCAGAAGAGTTAGAATCAGCGTCTTATAGTGATGTGGCTTCCTCAATGTTTATAGCAGCTCAATTTACTATAGCTAGATTATGGAACCAACCCAGCTGCCCCTCACTCGACGAGTGGATACAAAAGCTTTGGTACATATATACAATGGAATACTACTCAGCCATTAGAGAAGACGATATTATGGCTTTTGATATCAAATGGATGGAGATGGAAAGAATTATGCTAAGTGAAGTATCCCAATCTCAGAGACTCAAGGGCCGAATGGTTTCTCTCATCTGTGGATGCTAGAATACATGGGGAAGCAGTAGGTTAGACGGCTAACCTAACAATACTTCAAATTGTATGATTCTCAGCATAATAGGGGGATGGCTCCCTAGGATACTTGGAGGCATAGGAAGGGGGATGTGGAGTGGGAGGGTGTATGAAGAACTCATAGGAGACTGGAGAGTGGGAATATGGGGGAACCATCTCAGAAGCAGATACTGTTCCTCCAGGAGATATCCATTTAACGCATGAGTTCTTCTGGGGGAAACTGCAACAGGTGAAACCCAAGGTGGTCATCCATGTTTTGGCATTACCCCTGGATAACAAAGTATATATACATTGATTACTGATGGTTTGATAATGTTTCCCCCTCAATTGTATCTCTATATACTTCTAATAAAAATTTAAAAAAAAAAAATGAATGGGTGGGGGCTGGAGCAGTGACTCTGCAGCTACGGTGCTTGCCCGGCATCTGCGCGTACGCGAGTTCAAAACCCCAGCACGCACATACACAACCAAGTCTCAGAGCAACAAAAGGCACACGAAAAACTAAATTTAAAAAATTGTTTCTCTCTCACTCTCTCACTGTCCCTCTCTTTTTAAAAAAAGTAAAAATATAAAAATAAAAAATAAAAAAAAGAATGGGTGGATCGTTAAAATTTATATTTTGCCTAGTCCTCCCACATGTCAACTTGATGAAATTTGTCATGCACTGGTTGGGCACTGGTGAGTCAATTAGGTATTAGGAATACCAAAGTACAGTAAATGTGCTCTATTCCCAAAAGGGGCAATTGTTTAGAGGAAGACACTCCTGCAGGTGAGTAAGCGGAGGAAAGGTGAGCCGCCGTCTGGGAGGCCAGGGTTCCAGAGGACAGCCTGCATGATTTGAGTGCAGAGGTGCAGGGAGATCTCTCCAGAATCCTGGATGCTGCCCCCGTGAGAGGAGAGGGCTTTCCAGATGCCAGCTGCAGAGGAAACCCCTGACTTCTGCAGAGCCAGGGACCTGGGACGCGTTTCACTCACTAGATCCAGAGCATCTCTGCCACCTCTACACCTGAGTGAGCCAGCAAGCCCCAGGTGTACAGGGCTCAGAGTGGAGAACATAGATGGGGACCCGCAGCGCCCACAGTGCAGACAGGGCCACCACCTGAGACCTGGCAAGTCACCACGGTCTTCCCAAGGACTCAGGTTCCTCTCCAAAGCTGTGCAGACCAAGGGCTGGAGGACGAGGGGAGGGTGAGGGTGGAATCAGACACTCACCTGCCCCAGCTGCCTGCACTGCACCATCACAGGGGCCTCCTTCAGCCCCTGCCTCTGGGGGTGGAAGGAGCAGAAGGCCACCCTCCCTAGGGCCTTGATGATGACCCCTTGCTCCTTCTTCCCCTTACCTTCCTTCCTGTTCCTGCAGCCTCTCCCTGCCATCTTCAAGTGCCTCTGCCCCAGCTGATCCAAGAATCATAGGAGAGCTCACAACTTGTCATTGAGGGCCTTCAGATGAGGGTGTTGGTTTTATTTTTATTGCTTTCACTGAGCTACATCCCCAGCCCATTTTATTTTATTTTGAGACAGACTTCTTGACAACAAAAGGAGGTTTTGTTTTGTTTTTGAAATAAATGATAGATCACATACACTGAAATAAGATCTGCATATCACTAACAGTGACAGTGACGCTCAGAACCTGCACAGGAAATCCAGTGTCACTTCTCCTTACAGAGTGGGTGAGAACCCTTTGTGAAGACCGGGTCCTGCCAGGGTGATCGTGTCGTTTCAGTCTGAGCTCTCCTGACATGTCCACTTTTTGAGCACTTATTTCCTCCATGGAGCACTTTGGTCTTTGTGTATGGACTCTGCTAGTGGCTGCCTGATGCTCTCTCCTCCTGGATGGCACCCCTGTGCCTGCAGTCTCTAATCTCTCTCCTAGCCACACTGCTGCAGGTCACTGGTGTCAGGAAAATGATAATGTGAACAGACATTTGAAAAGCTTGATCGCAAGCAACCACTCCTTCATGCTTCAAATCTGGACATAAAGTAGCTTCTCCTGAAAGATGGCACGGTGACCCTGCCCAGGCAGCTCCTTTGAATACCCACAGAGGCAACCCCTTGGGACCATGGAACTCAGTCACTTCTTGGTTCCATCCCATTCCTTCCACATCACAGCACTACTGTCAGGACTCTCAGGTTAGAAAGCAGAGATGAGTTAGTCTCAATCAAATTGCACCTCCAACACTCCTCAACATTCCTGTCATTTCTCCACCCAAAAGTGAAGAGGAGAGACAAACATCTGTTGAGTAATGCACAAAATACATCATGAACTTGGGAATAATCAACACTAACCATGCTCAGCAGACAGAGGTGCACTGTGACTAAGTTTTACTGAATTTTAATGGTGTAATGTTTAGCCCAGAAAGCACGCTCATGTGTGCCACAGTGATCAATGATACCGTTTTTGCAGCTCATTGGTCATACTTAAATTAGTTTAAATATTCATCTGTTGTTTTTGTTATGATGAATCCCTGTGTTGCTTTTTATTTCTCTTTGCCATGAGTGCTTCCTGTTGTCTGGTTGGGGGATGTTTGCCTGAACTTAGACCTTCTAGGTAACAATGCACCCAGGCTGCTGAAGATGAGGGAAGATTAGGCAGTAAGACACATCTGACACTGAGAAACGCACCCATGCCCCAGCTTTCTAGGTAGATTCACTAGGTACCACAGGTCCAGTTTTCTGATTTCCAGAAAATGAACTAAGTAGTTGAGGTTGGATATGGTTTGAAGTCTAGAAGTCTTTCTTTAAAATCACACATCCCCTGTAAGGAATCTCTTTTATGTGCATTTCTCACAGAGATTTTTACTTGCAAGTTCCACGATTTCTGCCTTCTGGAATTTTATAAATTTTCCTCTATAACAAAAAACTCTCCGGAGAATGAAATTGCATTGTGGTAGGAAAAAAACCCTAAGAGTAACTTAAGGAGACCTTTATAAGAGAACTGTCAGGTCTTTCAAATTCAAATTAAAAGATGTCTGCACTGGACACTCTCCTGACTGCATGGTGCCTGCATGGAGAGAATGCCCTCTCTTCACGCTAAAGAGAGCAGTTTCCAAATGGTTTGCTCCCTCCTCCTTTCATTGTGAATCACCCACACAGATCCACCTGTAAATCTTAGGCAGTGAGTCTAATAACAGTCTGAGACCTAATCCTTGGAGAACTGGCTAGATGTAGAATGGAAAATTCCAGAACAGAACTCAGATTCCTGGACAAATCGGTTAATTTGGAAATTGTGGCCTCCACACCAAGTAGGCATGTCTCTTCACCTATTCTTTCCCCCCTTTCCTCCCAGCACCCAGGAAAACAAAGGGTGGCATATGCATGCACAACTCTAAACATGGAGGAATTCCCACAGAAACTGGGCCAAAGTGCGTCCAGAGGTCCAGCTTAGGAACTGCCGCTCTGTTAACATCTGATTGAAGAACTACAATTCTCCATGGCTGCCCACTGTAGGAAATCCATCTTGGCCCCCAGCACTATCAGTGATGCTCTGGGACATTCAGGAAGGACACACATTCTCCTGGAGATCAACTCTCCCTCCAACTCCCAACACTTCAACAGTCACCATGGAACAGGTGATTACCAGGCTTCTCCCAGTTAGCCTTTCTCCACTTTATTTGGCCTCACACACGAGCAGCATAACTCAACTAATACTTCCATTATAACATGTTATAAGGTTTTCCTGAAGAAGAGAATCTGGAAGTCACATGTGGGGCATTATTATCATGTAGGTCTGTCATGCACTAAGGAACAGGCATCCTTACAGGCAGCATCCTCTGCCAAGTGCCACACATCAGTCGTGGCCTCAGGACTCATTCTCCTGCCTTCTCCTTTCTTTCCCTGATCCAAGGGCTCAATTCAGTGTCTTTGAAGCAGCCAGAAAGGAAAAGAAATATTTCCTGTTGCCTTATCACTCCATCAACCTAGGGTTTCCCTTCCCACGCTCTCCTCCTTGTGGCCATTTCGCCTGTGCTCCCTGTTTCTCTGCTACCATTCTCTGCAATAACCGCAGGTCCTGAATTGTGAGTAGCTCCCCCCAAATCCACCCTCTCTCATTCCAGTGCTAATGAATGAGGCTTTGTAATCGTCCATAAGGAACATAAACAGCAGCAGTCTGTCCATAAAGGAATGTTTAAAAGCAAATATTTTGGGAAATTATATTAAAATGACTATGTGACTAAATGGCAGATTCTAATGTCTAGAGTCTTGCTAGCGTGTTATTCTGTGATAGTCTCCTGAGAGTTATCATGCTGTACCGTTTGCTCCAACGTAAACTTTTTGGCCTGGGAAGAAGATGCAAAGTGAGGGCAGGGCCATGGGCCCCCGACTTGGAGGGCAGAGAGCCTCGTCCACCACTGCCCTCCCCTGAAATGATGGCTTGCCTCACAAGGTGGAGAAAATGGGGTTTTGTTTGTTTGTTTGCTTATATGTTTGTTTCTGATTTTTTTTCTCAATATGAAACAGCCATTGAATGTGTTCTGTGCAGAGAGAATGAAGTGGGAAACAGATGGAGCCGTATAATGAGCACTGAACTTGGAGTGAAGAGAGTAAATAGGACTCTCATCTCGCATCTGACAGTTTTTACTCATTGGGATGTAGAGTCCTCACTCTTTAAATTCAGAGCTCGATCGAGATAGCCTCCCTCCCACCTCCTCACCATCTCTGTGATAATAATATGTTCAACTGCTACATTCTTATGAAAGTTAGACCAAGGATCACCTTTCCTATGGTCTGACAAGATTTCACAAAGTCTCATGTTGTCAAAGCCAAATTGTTTAACTATTTGAAGCCCACCATGCTGTACCAGGGCATTCACATCTTCTGATGGAGACTACAGTCACCATGTCTTCAGCTTTCTCGGGTATCAGTAGAGGCTTGGATGCAATTCAAGGGATTCGGGCTGATAGATCTAATGTTAGTGTTATTTCTCCCCTGGGGTTCCACATGACTATGTGAGAAAAGCAAGAGGTTTTAGGTGTAAGGAGACCCAATAAGATTTGATTAAAGCATTAGGTGTGTGGAACCCAAATCAGCTCCTCTGACTTAAAGATTTCTTTCTCCTAAAGCCTATCCAGATTAATAGCTAATTTTCTCCACATTATGGGAGTGTATATGAAGATTGTCATAGTAACTAGGTGAAAAGTTGAACTGAGAGTTCCTACATTGCACTTTTAGGCTTCCCTTGCTATCTGGAATTTTTTTTCTTCTTTCTCTAAAATCTGGTCTACCAAAATATGTAGTTTTCTTCTTGGTTTTTTAAGGTTCACATCCAATCTGGACAGTGATTATTGATTTATGGAATGTTATAACTGGAATAGTTAATAGGAGTCTTTCAGTCTTTTATTTTTCTCCCTGTCTAATGAAAATGATTGTCAGGGAACTGCTTAAAAATACAGATTGTTAGTCTTCACTCTAAACCATTGAGTCAAAATCTCATCAGACACAAGATAATCTACCGTTTTTAGCAAATATCCTATAATTTGTATCAGATAACAAGTTTGTAAACACTAATATAATCCCATGATTTCCTTTTGTGAATAAGGATGTTCATTCAGTTATGCATGCCAAGGTGAAAAAAGAAGAAAGAGAAAATTTCATAGCCTTACCAGGATTAAAGACCCCAAAGAATTGACTGACACATGTCAATCATAAAACAGAAATTGAAAGCTGTTACTGAGGCTGAAATACTACACTTGGGCAACTCATATTCCAAAACTTGATTTTACTGAGCCTAAAATGTCAGGAGTCATCTGCTACATTCTTCCACCCACAGCAGAACTCCAAAAATGATATCCAAGGTCACAGACTATACTAAGAATGTGGGATTCCTTCACAGTCATGAACACTCTCTTCATCTCAAAATCCAAAATAACCTCCAAAACATCACAAAATAAGGGCCCATCTCACTTAAGCTAATTTTTCAAAAATGTAACTGTTCTCTGTTCTTTTCACTTAGTCAAGATCAAAGTTGCAAATTATGCTAAGGCAGTATATTCCTTATTTAAATTTAAAAAAAAAGGTTTCACCTACTTAAATTCAATGGATTGTCACAGGAAACAGACCATAGGGATTAATTCTCTCAAGAACAAATCCTTGTTCCCCATTGGAGTTCATTTCTAACCACCCAAAGGTGTGCTCTTTAGAAAAGCAGAATCTAATCTTCAAGGGTCACACTGGGTAGGCCTTGATTGCTTGACTGACTTCAGGGTTGGAGAGCATGTCTGTTTAATCCAGGCTGTATGATCGAATGCCTGAGACAAAGGCAGTGACCCCATGGACAGGCAGTAGTGATCCAAAACCAGGCTTTTTAGTTTTCACATCACACCCCAAGATCAAAAATGTTGCCCCTGTCAAGAACATTGAACAGCACATGAATGGCATAAAGAACCATCTCAACAATATAATCAAAGAAAATTTCCCCCATGTCAGAATAGAGCCAGATATTCATATCCAAGGGGCCTATAGGACACCAAATAAACCTAACCACATGAGAAACTCACAAAGACCCATCAAAGTCAAAATAAATAACTATAAAGCAAGGAAAGAATATTAAATGTGGTAAGAGAAAAACACCAAGTCATATTCAGAGACAAACCAATAAGGATCACTGAATTTCTCACATCAGACCATAAAGGCAAGGAGATCATGGAACAATATTTTTCCAATATTGAAAGAAAATGATTATCAGCAAAAAATACTATACACAGCAAAACTCAGCTTCAAATTTAATGGGGAAATAAAAACATTCCATGATAAGAACAAACTAGCAACATACATGAACACAAAACCAGCTCTATAAAGAATACTCAAAGACAAACTTCAAACAGAGGAACAAGCAAACAACTCCCAAAGCCCACAATCAGAGGAAATACAATAAAAGCATAACTCACTAAAAGATATACAAGATGGCACAAAATACAACAAAAGTCTCAATGCCAGAAAACCAAAATCACATATCTCTTCTAACACTGAATGTGGGTGGACTCCATACCCCAAACAAAAGACACAGATTATTTAACTTCACAGACTGGATCAAAATACAACATCCAACAATATGTTGCTTACCAGAGACTCACAAGCAAAGACAGCAATAGATTAAAGGTAAAAGGTTGGAAAAAATCCTACTACACTTACAGAACAAAAAAATCAAACTAGTGTTGTGATACTCATATCCAACAAAGTAGTTTTTGCTGAAAAATTAAAGGACACAAAGAAGCCCAACATCTTAATTAAACAAATACTACATCAAGAAGATGTAACCACAGTTAACATTTATGCAACAAACTCCTAAACTCTCAGTGATGTTGAAAAATTACTCTCAACACAATAATATTGGGGGACTTTAAAACACCTTTACACCAATAGATAAATCATCAAAACAAAAATATCAGCAAAGAAGTCTCCAGCCTAAACAACTGTATAAATCAAATGGACCTAAAAAAAAACACCTACAGAATATTCTATCCCAAATAAGCTGAGTTTTCCTTCTTTTCAGCAATGCATGGATCCTTCTCCAAAATATATCATATCATAGTCCACAAAGGTAATCTTAGCAAATATAAGAAGTTGATATAATCTCATGTATCTTATCAGACCACAATGATATTATCCTAGCAATTAACAGCAAGAAAAATAACAAAAAAATGCATACATACATGGAGATTGAATAATACCATCTTAAATGAAGAATGGACCAAAGAAGAAATGAGAACAGAAATCAAGCTATTCTTGAAAATGAATTAAAATGAAGGCACAACATATAATAACCTCTGGGACAGTATGAAAGCATTCTGAAGAGGTAAATTTATAGCACAGAGTGCCTTCACCAAAAATTAGAAAACAGTCCAAATAAATAAATTTATGCCACACCTAAAGTCTTTACAAAAGGAAAAACAGTCCCAACCCAAATCCAGTACGAGACAGGAAATAACCAAGATCAGAGCCAAAATCAATGAAACTGAGACTAAAAAAAATACAAAGAATCAATGAAACAAAAAGTTGGTTCTTCAAAAACGTAAAATTGACAGACATCTAACCAACCTCACCAAAAGAAAGAATGGATGAAGCAAGCCAACAAAATCAGAAATGAACATGGAGACACCACCACTGACTCATCTGAAATTCAGAGGATTATCAGAAACTATTTTGAAAAACTATACTCCTGAAATTGAAAGGGATGGAACTCTCCCAAACACTTTTTATGAGGCAACGATAACCCTGATACCAAAATCCAATGAAGACACATCAAGAAAAGAAAATTACAGACTAATATCCCTGATGAACATAAATGCAAAAATCCGTAACAAAATCCTAGCAAACCACATCCCAAAACACATCAAAAACATAATACATCGTAGTCAAGTGGGCTCCATTCCAGACATGCAAGGCTGGTTCAACATATGCAAATCAACAAATGTAATTTATCACTTAAACATAATTAAAAACAAAAACCATATGATCATCTCAATTGATGCAGAAAAAGGCCTTTGACAAAATCCAACATCCATTTATCCTCAAAACTCTTGAGAAAATAGGGATAAGAGGAACTTACCTTAATTTGTCAAGTCCATTTGTAACAAACTCACAGCAAACATTATACTTAATGGAGAAAAACAAAGAATTCCCTCAACACAGGAACAAGAAAAGGCTATCCACTCTCACCACTCTTATTCAATGTAGTCCTTGAAACCCTAGCTGGAGCAATCAGGCAAGAGAAGGAAATCAAAGGGATTCAAATAGGGAAAGAGGAAGTTAAACTATCTCTACTTGCTGATGATATGATACTATACCTAGAAGACCCAAAATATTCTATCAGAAGTCTTCTAGAGCTTATAAATGAATTCAGCAAAGTGGTAGGATACAAGATCAACACCCATAAATCAATAGTTTTCCTGTATTCCAACAGCAAATTCTGCCAAAGAAGAAATAAGGAAATCTCTCCCATTCATAATAATCTCAAAAAGAGTAAAATACTTTGGAATTAATCTAAAAAGGAAATGAAAGACCTCTACAATGAATACTATCAAACACTGAAGAAAGAAATTGAAGAGACCTGAGAAGATGGAAATACATCCCATGTTCTCGGGCACATTCAATATAGTTAAAATGGCCATTCTGTTTAAAGTGCTGTATGGATTCAGTGCAATCCCCATGAAGATACCAATTTCATTCTTCACAGATGAAGAAAAAATCAATTCTCAAATTCATTTAGAACAATAAGAACCCAGAATAGCCAAAGCATTACTAAGAAATAAAGAAAGACAGGAGGAGATAGATATTATAGAGCTATAGTAACAAAAAAAAGTAAGGTATTTACCAATCATAAAAGGCAGGAAGACTCATGGAATAGAGTAAAAGACACTGAATCTAACCTACAAGTCTTGAACCATCTATTATTTGACAAATGGGGTGAAAATATAGCTGGGAGGAAAAACAGCCTGTTCAACAAACAGGCTGGACAACCATATGCAGACAATTGAAATTAGATCCCTATCTCTCACCCTGCACAAAAATCAAATTGAAATGGATTGAAGAACTAGGAATTAAACTAGCAACCATACAATTATTAGAAGACAAAATAGGATCAACACTCCACCATATTGGAATAGGCACCTGCTTTGTTAACAAGACTTCCATAACACAAATAATGAGTGGGATGCCATTAAACTGAAAAGCTTCTGCACAGCTAAGGAATTAGTCAAGAGTGTCAAGAGAGAACCTACAGAGTGGGAGAAAATCACAGCCTGCTACCTCTCCATCAAGGAGCTAGTATCCAGAAAACACAAAAAACTTAACACCATAAACACAAACACTCCAATCCATAAAGAAGCTATGGAACTAAACAGAAACTTCTCAACAGAGGAAGTTCAAAAAGCCAAAAGATATATAATGTGTTCTACATCACTAACGATCAGAGAAATGCAAACCAAAACTGCACTGGGATTCCACCTCACTCCAGTCAGAATGGCAAAAATGAAGAACATGAACAATAACAGATGCTGGGGGGTTGCGGGGAGAAAGGAACACTAACATGCTGTTGGTGGGACTGCAAACTGGTACAACCGCTCTGGAAAGCAGTGTGGAGATTCCTCAAACAATGAGGGGATGTAACCACCAATCAGCCCAGCTATCCCACTCCTGGGTATTTTCCCAGAAGAACTAGAACCAACTTTTTACAGGGATACAGCTTCATCAACGTTTATAGCAGCTCAATTTACAATAGCAAAATTATGGAAAGAAACATAGATACCTTTCACTGGATGCATGGATCCAAAAACTGTGAGATAGATACATTCCACTCAGCTACTAGAAAGAACCATATCATGGCTTTTGTAAGTGAAAGGATGGAAATGGGAAAAAAAATCATGCGGAGTGAAACAATCCAAAAACATTAAGGGCTGAATGTTTTCTCTCGCATGTGGAAGCTAGAATAAAAACTAAGATAGGATGAAAATTAGTCAAGTTTATTTATTAGACCCACCAAATCTGAAGTAACACATGAGCTGTGGGGACTGTACCTATGAAGGGGGTGGGGAGAGAAAGACAGGGAGGAGAGAGGGGGAAAGGGGATGATCAGTACTGTAGAGTACAGTTGACTCCCATGAGAACCCCAAATGCTCCCAGGCAGATGTGCAAATACAGTAATTTCAAGGTTTAAATTACATGTATATGGTCATTTATATCTGTAACTTGGGGGGACCACAGAGAAGCCACGCAATCAGGAAGTGGGGGAAGGGGGGTGAGTTCCTGGACAAGGACTGGGTTTAAGCAACTCTGTCAATACATATGCATATATGAATGTGAACCAATGAATCCCTTCGTTGTGTATGACGATGCTAAACCAATATAAAAAATTCTTGCCCCTGTCCTTCTCATGGTCAGATTTAACCAACTTCTGAGGCTCAGATTTAAAGTGTCTGGAAAGGACACCACTAGCCCAGATCATTCCTCATTCAAAATGTGAAACCCTTGACATTCCCTATTTCTGAGTACCAAACCTTCAGTTTTAGATTTTATAGAAGTGTTTTAGACAGCTTTTTCATCTCTGTGACCAAAATACTTGATAAGAACAACTGGAGGAGTAAAAGCTAATTTTGGCTCACCGTTTCAGAGGTTCAGTCCATGGCTGGCTGACTCTATAGCTCTGGGTCCAAAGTAAGGTGGAATATCATGGTGGAAGGGCATGGTGGAGGAAAACAGCTCAGGAAAGAATGAACCAACTAGAAAGATGAGACAGAGCTCCTCTTATCAGGGACAAAATCTAAAGCCCTAAAGCCGCAGTGACTGCCTCCACCAGGCACACCCTACCTGCCTATAGTTACCACCCAGTTAACCCATATCACTATATCCATCCGCTGATTAGGTCAAAACTCTCATAATCTAATCTACTGACCTCCAAAAAATGTTCTTGCATTGTCACATGCATTAGCTTTTGCGGGACACCTCATTCCTAAACCATAACAGAAAGAAATATAATAGTACAAGAATTGAGATATGTTCACTTTCGTATGTCTCCCCATAAAAACTCAATCCTATTTTGTACTTAGTTTCCAGTTTTTATTGTTAAAATGTTGTTGTTTTCAGGTCCCCTAAGAAAGATTTGATTCCTCTCTTGGGCAATATACTTAAGCCTTTTAAGAGATGCTAATTTGAGTGGTATTCTGTCATTCTACCTACTATCTTTGTAGATTTTCCTCTTGATCATTCTAGTCAGGTACTGGTGGGCTCAGCAAAGTAAACACATGTACAATTTCTATGCCTAATGTCAGTTATAAATTTCACCAAGCAGCCAGAATATCAACTATAATAAAAATATTCTAATTAGTCTTGGAGGTATTACACTATGGAAGATGTGGGATTTTTTTTTCTTTTGCAGAGTTTGCTAATTGCTCCCAACAATAGGTATGAACCTTTCTTGTTCTACTTGCAGAAGACAGATGGGTTCGACTTCCAGCTGGGGCATTCTAGAGAAAAGAAGGAAGTTGCATAACATTTTTAATGTTGTGAGCAACAAAAAGAGAGCAGTTACCTGGCTGCTGAAATGAAAGCATATATCAATATTTACAATATTCTTTCATACACACACTCTAAAACCACTTTGGGATTGACGGAGATACTGGTCCCACTCTGCAACTGATGGCTTCCGTAAATATCAGTACAGTGTCTGTACTATATTTAATTACAGTTTTAGACCCACAAGTGTGTTGCCTTGACCTGGCTGCGATGCCCTGATTTGGCTTGTATTTCACCAAGAAAAATGGTTGAGTAGCTAGTGTGTGAAGACTATCCAACACGTCCATGACAAAGTTGAGGCATTGTTCTCTTTTTTTTTATTTTTAAGAGAGAGACAGTATTTAGGTTTTCAAGTGGCCTTCGTTGCTCCGAGACTTCGTTGTATGCGTGGTGCTGGGGTTCGCACTTTCGTACTCACGCATGCCAGGCAATCGGCTTAACTGCTGAGCCACCGCTCCAGCCCCAAGGCATTGTTCTCTTCACCAAATATGAAAATATAACTAATAATCCGTAAACAACAATCAAGGATCACTGTTTATGTTTAGCAGAATTGAAGTATTGAGGTCAAAGAAGAAATACTTAGTGTTTGAAATTATTTTTAATCCTACAATTGATATCTTACCAATTATCTTAATACCCTGGATTGGAAATGCTGAGAGGACAGACACCCCATGAATGGCCGGTGCGGAGCTTCTTTTTCTGATTTTTGTTTTGTTTTGGTACTGAGGATTGAAGCCAGGGGGGCTTATACTAGGCTATATCCCTAGCCCTTTTCTTATATCTTTTTTTATTTTGAGACAAGATCTCACCAAATTGCTGAGATTCTCACTAAATCACTGAGGCTGGTCTTGAAGTTGAGATCCGCTTTCCTCAGGCTCCCCTGCTGAATCTCTGGGATTACAGTCATGGGCCACCATGCCCTGCTCCTGCGTCTAACTTGGAACATTGTGTATGCTGGGAAAACAGTTTCTTTGGAGACTGGGGCTTTGTGTCTGTGTTATTTTGAAGATGGAGGAACCCAGCCCAATTAGCAAATTGTGTCATTCATTCTAGAGTTTTTCTTAATCCTATTTTGACCTCTCTAATTTGAATTATTCAGTGTCATCAACAAAGATTTGACAGTTGGGCTCAGTAAAAACAGAAGCTAGAGCTGCAATTAGAGTCTCTTAATTATTGTGCATATTATATTGTTGTACCAGGAAAATATTAGAATCTAATTAAAAGAAAGGGGAATTATTAATGTACTCAATATGCCATTATTTTTCTATGAAAACACAGTTTAAGCAGTTTGATTATCTTTAATCATTTCCAATGGGACACTGAATATAAATGATGCAGAAATTCAATGTCAAGATGAGGAATTCTCCAAGGTTTTCTTTTCTTTTCTTTTCTTCTTTTTTTTTCAGAGATAAAAGACTTGATAGCTTGATGGCTACTTTGGTAATAATTTAATAGTTTTTCTTATCTGAATGTTTTTTCAGCAGATGATAAAGATTAATGTTTGTAGTTTAATGTAAAATATACAGTGTATTTTATTTCAAGTTGTGTTATTTCTTTGTGTTGTTGTTTTCTTTATTTTGTTTTAAAGACAGGGGGACCATGTGAGAGAGAGAGAAATTCTATTTTATTTAGCTTTTTCATGTGGCCCTTGTTGCTCTGACTCTTTACTGTGTACGAGGTGCTAGGGTTCAAACTCATGTCCTTGCATGTGCCAGACAAGCGCCATAACTGCTGAGCCATCGCTCCAGCCCCTCATTTCAAGTTTTAAAATAAAAACATAAATAAATAGTTTGGGACTACGGCATGCAGTTAGGCATAAAGAAAATCAAGAGGATCAGAAACCCCAAATCTACTCAGAGGATACACTCAAGTGCATCAGACACTTTTCAGAAATGGGAGGAATAGTTTAAGATTTTGTCATGTGGGTGGAGACTGTCGCAGGAGGGAGGATAGACTGAAGTCAACTCTAGCCAAAAGCTTGGAGGGGCTTAAGGACTAGGAGAGCAGCAGCGGTGCTGAGGGTGTCAGGGCACAGCCATTGGGCCCTCTGGTTGCTGATTGACACTTAGAGATGTTGGGCTCCTACCTGCAACCTTAGCAAGCAGAGAGGAGCCCTGTGTTTCCGGATGATTGCGTTTCAAAGGGAGGGCCCCCAGGTCCTTGAGCTAGAGATCCTGGGTGTGGAAGAGTCACATCTCAAGGAGCAGAGTAAGAATTTAAAACTTCAAGTTCTCTAAAGTAACTGCTCTAAAAAAAAGGGAGATCAGGCCCCTCTGGTTAGGAAGAAGCCTGTCTAAGGTTTGGTGAAGTTCAGTGGAATTCCGGGCCCACTTGGTCATTAGGAGGCTTTAGAGGTAAGGCAGAAGTCTTTTGCCCAAGATCAGATGGCTAGGGAGCTGGTCATGGTATCATCGTATCGTGATTCCTTATATATTCTTCATAAATTTTCTTTAGTATTCAGTAGAAGCAGAACTAGTATTGAATAATACTTAGCAGACAGTAATTAGTGCTCGGCAGCAGAAGCAGAAATGGTATTTCGCAGTACTTAACAGAAGTGCTAATAGCATCAAGCAGAAGCAGACATGGGGACATGTTCCACCCAACAGGAGCACCTTACAGGGCAGCACATGCTGAGGTCACCAGGTGCAATGAACTGCCAGGTACAGGGTTCACAGGAAGCTCCTCTACCATTTATCCAGGCTATTCTCAGTCCTCCGAAGTAGACGGAGTATTTTTATCCTTGATGTATCGACAAGGAGTTTCCGGCAAGGAGGACATTAATTGTTGCTTCCTGATATCACCATCAGCCTGCACTCCTGCAGGCTGCATCTCCCCCCAGAGCCATGTGAGCTACCCAGAGGAGCTCGGTGAGCGCTCACAGGTCTCAGGGGCAACGTTACTGCCTTCTTGTTACAAGTTGACACATCACCTGCCATCTGTCTACGCCGACACTGTGACTACAGCTCAATGCCCTGGGCTTTCCCTGGAGGTTTGAAAGAATTCCTGGGGCTCCCTGGGCTTCTGGCTTAATGCTAAGGAAGATCTCTGGCAACGGGCCCCATCTGCCCCAGAACAAAGTTCTGGCATGCAGAATACCTTGTGCTTTTCTGGGAGTGGTCATGGCTCTGTCCAGGAAGACATGGACAGGGCGTCTAAATCTCACTGAAAGGCCTGAGTGATTTCCACGGAGAGTAGTGGGGAGCTGAAATTTAGAGAAAATAGTGAAGCCTGCAGGCATAGGTGATGCCTAGACCCAGCTCCGGGCCACCATGAAGCTTGACATCACACCTTGATGTGACCCACGTCATCAGTGAGCTCAAGGGCAGAAGACAGAGGGGCGCCAGCCGAGGGGGCTGCTGTGCTGGAGCCCAAGAAGGTGCTAGAAGAATCCACAGCTCCCCTTCTCAGAGCTCTCAAGATCACAGGAAATGCAGAAGAGTCACCTGGACAAAGCTTGCAGGAGGAGTGACACGTGGGAAGAGAAACCAGAGCGAAGCAAGCAAGGTCCCAACCTGGCACCTCAATTGCGAAGCACCCTGAAAAGAAGGGCCCTGAGCCCTCGCGCCTCTTCTCACCTTCAAAATAGACAGCAGCCACCCACAGAAGTATCAGAACATGGGCACTGGGCAGAGGAGAGCCACTGAGGAGCCACCCACCAAGGTGGGGTCAGTCGCCAGTTTTAGGGGCTGCCTCTGCTGATGACCACTTAGCTTGCTCTGAGAAATGCCCCCTCAACAAAAAACCTGATCCTTAATGAAAGGACCCCATAATGCTGGCCCTGAAGTCTGGCATTTGGTTTATTTGGGTCATTTTGCTTCATTCCAGCCCAGGGATTCATAGCAGGTACAGGGTGGTGCCCAATGGATATCAAGTTCTGTAGAGTGGGACACTGAATCCCAGTTCTTAGAGACCCGCCATTCACTAGACTCCCTTGAGGACTAGCGTCCTCAAGGACGCTTGTCCTAGATTTGGATAGGTCCCAAATGTGGACCTATCCAAACTCCCTGGCTTCCATTGCTTCACTTCAAACCCAGAAACCAGCCTCCCACATCAGGGTTCCCTGCACACAGTGTGCTTCTCATTCATCTGTACTTTTATCTAGGTTCCCTCCACCAGTGGAAATTCTCTGATCCTCCAGGACTCAGCTCAAGTTTTAGGGGTCCCAGGAGGCCTCTTTAAACCCCCTGTTTGCCTTCACCCATCCATCAAAATCCACTCTTCCTCTTCATTAACTTTCCCACACCACTTTATTCATACTTTATTAGAGCATTTCACTGTCTTATCTTCTTTAGTATGTGTGCCTCCCTCCCCAAATGATGAACCGATAGGAGTCAAGGGTCATCTTATGACAACCTTGTATCATGAGAGTGTAACCTACCCTTCCACGCATATGACATCCGGTAAATGTCTCTTCAATTGGATTTCTATAAGAACTTCACATATCTGATAACCATGAAATTATCTCAAATTGGATTTATATAAGAACCTAAGAGTCTTTTCCATGGTTTCATTTCCTGCCCACAGTAACTCCTTTAAGCAAGATAAATAAGTATCTATAACTGACCCTATTAGAGCACATAAGGCATTGGTACTAGTCATGGTCTCCAGAGAGACAGAGCCAATAAGATGGATTGATGGGTGAGTAGACAGATGAAAATTGTTTAAGGGGTTCCATTATGTGATGATGGAGGTTGAGGAGTCCTTTGATAGGCCATTTGGCGAGCTGGCAGCCCCAGGAAGCACAGAAACTAATGATATGATGCTCAGTCCAGAGAAAGAGAGGGAGAAAAAAACAATTTTTTCTACTTTTTTTTGTTCTATTTAAGGCCCCAGCAGATTGAATGGTGCCCACCCACAATAAGGGAAGATCTTTCCCACTTATTCCACCAACTTGCATGCCAATTTCCTCTGGAAATACCCTCAAAGACACCCCCCGAAATAATGTTTTCCTGACTCTCTAGGTGTTCCTTACCCAAACAAGCTGACACCTAAAATTGACTGACCGAGCCTCAGGGAGAGGTCAGTGATCTGCCTTGAGGCTATGTGGCCAGTCAGTGCCTGGGTGAGGCCCGATCGTGGCCCTTCCAGTCCCCAGGCTCCTGCTCCACACAATCATTACACAATGTCCACTGAAATCGGGGGACAAAATGAAGAGCTAAGGAGGCCCAGGGCACAACAACTGCAACATGCTGCAGTTTAAGCAGCTCTGGGCACGCACAGCTTCCAGTGGTCACATGCAAGGACCCTGATGCTCTCTCCTCTGAGAGAGTCTCAGAGATGGCCAAGCAATAGGACAGAGGCTGAAAGATCACTTTCATTTCTACCATGTTTCCTTACAAACCAATTCAAAGGAGTGCACTGTGCTGTCTGCCTCCTGAATTACTAAGCAGAGACTTCATTAGGAAGGATTCTCTGCTTTCCACCAAAGCAGCTTTGTTCCTTGGGCATAAACAAAACTATCCCTTCTCTCTCTAAATTGGCCAGAGAGTCAGCCCTGTATAAATAAGGACTTCTTAGCTCTGGCTTCAGATGTTGCCTCTCTCTCTCTCGAGGTTTTCACCTATTTAAAATTCACTTGTTGCTCTTTAAATTCACGTGTAGCTTAAGGCGAATGTTTGAATTTCTAAAATGAAGCTATGTACCCAAAATAAGCTTAGGGAAAAAATAAGTCAAATAAATGGAAATTTTTCCAAAATAAGTCAAAGCATTATCATTTTAATGCTTTGACTTTCTGAACTAACTTTAAAAAAATGTATACCCAAGATAAGCTTACAACCATGGAGCTATTCTTCTGTGGAGTCTTAGACAAAGCAAAAAATCACCCCAGCTGCAACCCCATTTGTATCCTGTCCATTCCAGGACCTAACCTCCCATACCCTGACCTAATTGATCTGGAACCAGCCCCAACATCAGTATCTCTCAGTTTCTTAGGTGACTCTAATTTGCAGCCAGGATTAAGAAATGCATGTGCACACTATTCAGGCATCACCTGTTCAAATAGGCATTACCAGCAAGCCTCTCCTTTCTGCAAGTCCTGTCCTCACCCTGCCCCTGCCATAAAAGAGACACACGTGGGTGCCACACAAGCCTCCCCACACCAGATTGCATTCATCTATATATTCATTCGGTCAACAAGTTGAATTCTGTGCCAGGAACCATGACCATGAACACAAACAAGAAATTATTCCTGACCCTAAGAAGTCCCCAGTCTTACTATGAAGTACATGAAGCTTGGAAATGAAATCAACTCCTGGGAGGGAATGGAAAGCAAGAATTTCTTACAGAGGTAATCTTCACTCACAGTTATGATCTTTCTTTGCACCGCTAGGCAGTAGACTGGACCATATAATGTGTGTGTGAAAGAGAGGTAAAGATAATTGTGCATTCTCCACGTTCCATCATGACTTCACATAATTTAGAGATGCACAATATAAATAAATACAAGTAGCTCTGAAATAAGCAAAGCTTCTCTGAGAGTCTGGTGTGACTCTACAATCCTGCTGGCCTGCCTTATTACCTATCAGAAAGCCAGATTGACATCACTGTGATTATCCACGAGTTGGAGAGAACATTCATACTTAGTTAATTGAATACCATGCTTTCAGGAAAACTAATCCCTCTGCAATTCTGGGCAAATGAATATAGACCTTTAGCATAGGGCATCTTGCAGAGAAGGTGAGCCCACAACTGCAATTCAAATAAGCAGCTGATTCAGAGTAACAGCAAGACTCCAAACCTGCAATGGAAGTGTACAGAGATGTAGCTGGAGAGCAATGGCACTGAGCCTCATTAGGGCCCCACCTAGAAGGCCTTGAAAAGCTATACAGGACCACAAACCAGGAGCCCACCTGGAGTGGAGGAAGGCAGAAGAAACAAAGAACCATAGCACTGGGACCCTAAATTAATCCAGAACCCCAGGTTACTGCTGCTACCCAGCTGGGGAAAATATGGAACATAAAACATTTTTCTTAAATCGTAACAGTCTCTGTTCTTTTTATATAAGATTACAATTCCACAAAGTCCATGCAAATGCATAACTAAACCTAGATTATTAGCAATCTCAGATACAGCCTAGGCTAGTGGAGGAATATCATTTGAATAGTTGCAGATAATTCTTTATAAATTATCTCAAGGTTAAAATAGTCACACCTTCAATGAGAAAGTTGGTCTAGTAACATGAGTTAAATCCAGATAAGATGTAATGCTTTACAATCTAATACTTTTTGTAGAGCTATAATGGGAAGGGGAAGGGAGGGATAAGGGAGGGTAATTGGGGGGGCACTCCTGGGGATAATTGCAATATCCAGAATATATACACATTTTATACACATTTTATATTATTTTGTTAAAATCCTGTAAGGTTGCTCAAAAATAAAAAAAAAATTAATAAAAAAAAATAGTCACACCTTAGTTGGTCTGCAAGCCTCTATTGAACACTCAGTTTTTGGCCAGGAAATATGGTAGGTGCCAGGATTAAAAAGGTAGAATGAGACACAACACTCGTTACACATGTTCAGTTATAAATTATGACAAAAATCTGTCTGTTACCTGGGCAGCCCTTCTGCTCAGATCTTCTGCAGTGAACTTCAGCCCATCATGCATGTGGAAATGTACTCATGCAATAAATCTATCAAGCCAAGTGCTAGCTCCTGAGCCTTGGAGCTGGGAATCTTGAAAGGTCAACTCAAATTACAAAAGGCCAAGGCACCCTCATAGCTGCTCCCTCTTATGTTGCCTGATTTTTTTTCTTGTTTTTTTTTCCCTATTATGGTAAAAAAAAAAAAAAAACACATAGCACAAATTTACCATCTTAACCATTAAGTGTACAGTTCAATAGAATTAAAGACTGTCATAGTGGTGTGCACCAGATCCCTACACGTTTTCATCTTGCAAAGCTGAAATTCTCCATCCACTAGGCCACCTCTAATCTGAAGTACAGATGAGTGCAAACTCAGAGCGCAGAACCTCGTTGAGGCAAGGCAGAAGAAGGAAGTGAGGATGTGTTGCATGATTTCTTTTAAAATCTCAGTCTGCTCTTGGCGTTATGGCCATGAGGGGCTGACCCAACCTGGTCCTGGACCTGCCTCCCCCTGACTCAGAGGGCCCTGGTCCTGCACCCGCACCCGAGCTCCACTAACCTGGATCCACCCTCCACCCTCCTGGTTCTTTGGTTCTGTGCCCACTGAACAGGTCAATCACACTTGCTTTTCCTGCTTTTCAGGCCACACTACTTCCTGGACATTCATCACAGGGTCCTGGCCTCTCTGGCTCTGCTTTTGAAGCATCCTCATTGTGATTACATAATGCACATCTGTTTTGTTTTTTTTTTCTCCCAAATTAACAACTATAGTCACTATATTTTGAAAAATTGTTTAGCACCCCTGTTTCATTCCAGGAGGCAGGAAGCAACAAACAGAATCAAACCAGGAACGGTCCCCCAATGTTAGGGTTCCCTATCCAATCTGGGAGAGCCTTGGTCTCCAGCACATTGCTGATCGTACATCACACACATTTTCCATAAAGCAGTATTAAGAATTATGCATAAATTTAAATGCTCTCTAGACAATTCTAAATATCAGTGTGGATGCAAGACATTACCTGCTAAAAGCATCTATTTACTGTTTGGAGCTACATCTCTGACATTTTGATGTGATACATATTCCATCAGCCTGATACATTGCCACCTCCCAGTGAGTCACAGTGTCACTAACTCAGAATTAAACCACTTTATAGCCCTGGCAAAGCACATAAAGGCTGTTTGACAATTACCTCCAGGAAGGCGAATAATCACCACACCTCTGATTCCCTTATTAGTAACCATTATAAAATCATGTGCTGTGATAAATGTACGTAACAAAGACATTGATTTTTACAAGACTTCCCAAGAAGCAAATGTATATGCTTGATACAAGAAACCCACAGGGAGCCTCCTTGCTTTCCTTTGTGTCTTCAACTGTGGGAGCTGCTCCTTGCATAGCCCTGCCTTTCACCTGTCAAACTAAGGCTTTGATTACTGAGTTATGGAAAAATCAGTGCCCACTGCCTTAACCTCAATACTAAGGGATGTCTTATAAAGGAAATCATTTGTAGTGCTGCTTTGTAATTAAGAGTAGTTTTAACCTGACATTTCCATTTCTCTCCCTATCTTTCCCTTTCATCCTGTTTAATTGCTATTTCTACAAATAAATAGACGCCTGAATTGTGCTCAGAGAAGTCTGTGGGGGTTTATTTTGCTGCCGTGAGACCACTCTGCCACTTATTCTTTCCATGCTGGAGGAATCTTATTCAGCCCTTCCTGACCAGTATCCTTTTTGACGAAGCCAAATACATATTTTGGAGTCCCAGTAATGATTTTCTAAATACTTTCACGACCTCTTCTAAGTCTTTACCCAGTTTCCTGTCTCTGCCCCTGCTAGCACAAAGGGGTCCGACTGTCCAGTATTCTGTTGGACTTTGTAATGCATAAGGTGTTTTTCATGTCCAAAGTGGTAAGAGAAATACTTCACTTGAATTTGCAACAAACTTGAAAATGACCCATAGTAACTGTTTATTTAAAAGAAATTAAACCAAGCAATCAGCAAACAGAAAACTTAAGGGGATTGCACAGTGAAAACGCAAAGAACGCAAGCTTTGGACCAGGTGGATGTGAGTTCAGATCCGAGGAAGCCAGCGAACAGCTGACCGCTCAGGGTCAACTGAGGTTGCATTTTCTCTTCTGATGAAGTCTTGAGGGCTTCAGGGGAGGTGGTGAAGGGAGTGACAGCCTGTCTTCCACAAGATTCTTCTTTATGCTTGCAGATGGCCCCATGCCTAAACATCTGACTTGTGACCAGGTGCTCTTCACACAGAAGAAGCTCACAGATGGTCTTGTGGCTCCCAATAGTCATAAATTAAAATCTAATAGTATTAAGAAGCAGGGTCTTTGAACGGCAGGATTAGCACTCTTATAAAAGAGGCCCAGGTGGGCTTGTTCACCCCTCTGACATGTAAGGACACAACCAAAAGGCATCACCTAGGAGGCAGAGAGCAGTCTTAACCAAACACCAAGTCTGCTGGGGCCTTGGTCATGGGCTGGCCCGGCTCCAGATCTGTGAGCAGTAACTTTCTGTTGTCCATAAACTATATAGTCCAAAGTGTTTTGTTATAGCCATCCAAACAGACTAAGGTATGGTTCATGTCTGACCAGTCTCCCGTTTACTACTATAATAGCCACTCTCTAGGTGAGCCCTGGCCAGGATCAGGGTCATGTTCAGGTGTGCCAGTCAGGTGAGACGGAGGAGGCAGCTTAGCCAAACACAAGCAGTAACAGAACCCATGCACAGATCCCACCGTGCTCGCAGGACCAACAGGAAGGGGGTCAATCTGAGACCCACATGCACAGTCAGAGGGAGGAGAGGCAAAAGAAAGCAAGGGACGGGAAGACCTACGCATTTATTGGAGTCCGGCTGCTGCCCAGGCAGGTTCCCCGCAGGGTGTCCTAATTGACAATTCAGAGCAGGCAGGCACGCAGTCGGTGCCTTCACACGGTGACTCATAGGGGTCACTATGGCACAGACATGCAGGATGTGGGGCTCTCTCCAGTAGGCTGAATGGAGCTGCCCCATAGGGACGTGGTCTCTGGAAGGTGGCTGTAAAAGGCAGATGCCTGGAGCTCCCACGTGGAGACACTGGGAAGGAGTGGAGAATTGCAAACCGGCAAGGGACAGAGCCCTGCTCCTGCTGAGTGCAAGTCCAGATTTATTCAAACGGATGCAAGGCGGCATAAAACTATTAAGATCCCACTATACCTAAGGCAAGGAAATTCATCTCCAGTATTCCAATTTCTAAAAACCAGAGCTAAATAATAGCTATCAGATCTACTATAACCGAATACTGTAGATTTGATAAACAACAGAATTTATTCCTCAGAGCTCTGGAAGCTGAAGTTCTGAGACCAGGGTGTCAGCGCTGTTGGGCTCTGAGGAGGGCTCCTCTTCCTTACTGCAGCCTGATGAACCTCGTTATATCCTCATATGTCACAGGGAGGTGGGGAGAGCTCTCTGGAGTCTCTAGTGAAAGCAGTAATCCTCCACCCCATGATCTAGTCACCTCCCAAGATCCCACCTCCTAATGCATCACATAGGGGGGACTGGGATTTTAACATGTGAACTTGGGGGCACCCAAACATGTTCTTAATAGTAACCACTGTGTCCACTTGGGCACGGTGATGAGTGTGCAACAGGCGTTAGCCCCTCTCCTCTCACAATACTCCCAGAGATAGGTGCAAGCCCCCTTGGCATTTTACAGAAAGAGGAAATGAAGTCACAGGGCAGTTCAGCAATGTCCTCAAGGACACATAGGCAGTGGAATGGCCAGGACCTTGAATGCCAGCAGTGTCTGCTTTGTCTGTGTCTGAACCACCAGAAAGAACTCCCTCCCTAGGAAACCTCCCTTGCAATGAAGTGAGAGAGCACGAGTCCACCTCACTGCGCCTGGCGAATGCTGGTGTTCATCGGAGCGAATTTCCTCCTTAGAAGTGAGTGATAACGGGGCTGGAGCAGTGGCTTGGCAGTTAGAGGGCTTGCCTGGCATGTGTGAGGACCCGGGTTTGAACCCCAGCACCACGTACGCAACAGTGTCGAAGCAATGAAAAATTACTAAAATTGATTCTCTCTCCATTTCCTTATTTAACCCTCACACACGTCCTGATTGTACCTGTATCAACGATATGAAGCTGAGGGTCAGAGCCTCATGGCTAGCCAGTGGCAGGTTCCAAAGCTCATGACAATCTATCCGCTGAACCATACCATATCCTGAACTGTCAGGAAAAGGGAGCATGGAAAAGCTGGTGAAAAAGTGATACATCAATTTCTAGAATACATAAAGAATTAATAGTTGATGAATTTGTATTTAATAATAACGGACATTGCCATTATTGCTTAATAATTTTGAGGCTACCAGAAAACTGGCATGTCCCTTCTGGCGCTCAGAGTCCTTGTCTAGACAGCAGTGCACCTTTGTTCTATTCATAAGATGTCACTGCAACAGAATAAACACAGTAAGACGTCTTTGTGAGCACACCAGTGGAATCACAACTTTGTGTGGAAAATATAAAGAATGGGCTTTAGTTGAGTATATAAAGTCAGATCATCCTCCCAGTGAGCGCTCTTAATTCCATTATGTGACTACAAATTTAGGCCCTGCGAGTGCTCTATGGTGTGTTCTTAGGTGTTATCAACGGAAGGAGAGCAGATAGCATAGGATCTGTCACTTCCAGATGCTCACAAGGACAGAGGATAAGATAGGCACTGTCTGTTCCCTAAACTGTCAGAGCTGTGTGCTCAACAGACGTGAAGTATATGCCTGCACACAGCCCCCATCTGGAGGCTCAGGCTGAAGCATCACGGTCCCCTGGCATGACCTCTGAAGACCCATGAAGACATGGGACCAGCTGGGAGGGAGGGGACGTTCTGGGTGGACAGCATGCCCCCAAATTTGACTTGCGGGAAATGTCCGCAGAAGGAACGTCACCAATGGAAAGCACAAAGCTATAGCGTACGGACTGGGGACACTTGTTTGCATCATGAGCTGAGAAAAGAGGGCAGGTGGGATCCTGTGCGTCCAGCAACTCAAATCCCTTGGTACTCTGTGCTTGCGTCTGTCCTCAAATGAGCATGAAGCAGGACTGGAGCAGTGGCTTGGTGGTTACTGCGCTTGCCTGGCATGTGACAGGACGTAGGTTCGAACCCCAGCACCAACTACACAACAAAGTGTTGGAACAACGAAAGCCTCGTGAAAAACTAAATAAAATTTATTCTCACTCTCTCTCTCTGTCACTGTCCCTCTCCCTTAAAAAAAAAAATGAGCATGATGTGTTCGATGGACACATCTTAGACATCTCCCCAGAGGATGCAGTCTAATGGCCGGAGGCTGGGTGTGGCCGGCGACAGCCCAGGCCACAGGCAACCCGTGCACCTGGGGATGGAGGGACACTCCATTCACCACTCTTTCTCCTGATCAAACTACCACCAAAGCTTCACCATGCAGCATGCCATGATGTGGTTTGCTTTACCTTGAGCCAAACATCACTTCTGTTTTAAATTGGCCTGTGTTCTTTTCTGAACAGGTGACCAACAGTAAAGTAATAGCACCAGGCACTGAGTGAGTGAACCAGAAAGGAGAACTCTCAAGTGCTCCCAGAGCTAGGTGGTTGGTGGTTAAGTCGCTCAGATGCAGGACGGGATGCGGGCCTTCTTCCTTCCTTCCTACAAGATGGCCTTTAATATTAAAGCACTAGGAACCCCTGGCCGATGATATTACAGAGAAATGTGGTGCGTGGTAGTTAACAGTGTGTCACGAACTCAGACCAGACAGAAGGATCTCTGGAACTGATTAGAACACCAGAATGCAGCTTACGTAAGAACCGGTGCACACCAAGCAGTTCTGGTGAAAGAAGAGCAGTTAGACAAATTGTGCTAAGAAAATTACACAACTGTTGTTAAAAAAAAAAAAAATTCACTACTTCATGTCATATGCTAAAAAAAATCTAAGAAACTAAAGGCTTCGGTAGTCCAAGAGAATATAGAAAAATACTAAAAACAATGGAATATCTTTCTGGTGATTGAACCCAGGGGCACTTAACTATTGAGCCACATTCCCAGACCTTTTTATTTTTTATTTTTGAGACAGGGGCTCCCTAAGTTAATCAAGGCCTAAGTTGCTGAGGCTGTACTCCCACTCCTCCTGCCTCAGCCTCCCAAGTCACTGGGATTACAGGCGCCTGCCAATAGGCCCAGCCCATTTTCTGACTTTTAAATGAAAATAGGCCCTTATAAACATAAAGACAAATGAAACACAATAGATATTGACAATACAACAATTAATTTTTTAATAATAAAATTACCAACAAATTAAAATAACAATTGGGAAAAATATTTGTGGTACATTGGCATAAAAGTCATACATGACATAGTTTTTTGAAACTTTCAAAAATCAACAACAAAAAGTAAAAGATAATAAACAACCAGATAACAAAAACAATCTAAAATTGTTGGGTAAATGTGTAAAGATATCTTAGTCCTTTCCAATTAAAAAGACCATAAGAATATAACATTAAATTTTGTTATATTTAAGAAAAAAAATGATGGGTCATTTCTTTTTTTTTCCTAAAGAGAGAGGGACAGTGAGAGTGAGAGAGAGAGAGAAACAATTTTATTTAGTTTTTCATGTGGCCTTCATTGCTGCAAGACTTCACTGTGTACGTGGTGCTGGGGTTTGAACCCGTGTACTCGCACATGCTGGGCAAGCGCTGTAACCACTGAGCCACGGCTCCAGCCCTGTAATGCAGCATTTCTGATGAGCAACTTTGTAAGATAAGTGAATAATCTTTAAAAGTTTTGCAATTTTTTTGAATAATGACTTTTATTTCTACAATTATATCACAAATAAATAATGTTAGATCACACGCAAGATCATGAAGTTACAGTATGTAATCGTGAAAATGTAAATCAAAGTTATCTTTCCCCTAAAGGAAGAAGTGGCTTGTTCGAGTCAGCTTCCTGTTTGCTGTGACTAAAAGACCTGACAAGAACAATTAAAGGAGTAAAGGTTTATTTTGGGGACTCACGGTTTCCAAGGTCTCAGTCCATTCCTTGGGGCTCAAGGTGGGACAGGATTTGTGGCGGAAGAGTGTGGCAGAGGGAAGTGGCTCAGGGCATTGCCAGGGAGTAGAGAGGGAGAACTCCAAGTCACATACAGAATATATATCCCAAGGCACAGCCGCTGAGACCCTCCTGGTCCAGCCACACCTGCCTGCCTGGTTGCCAGTGAATCCCAAGGGGATTAACTCGCTGGCTGGATCAAGGCTCTCACAACCCAATCATTTCACCCCAGCCTTCCTGCACGGTCCCACAGGAGCTTCTGACGGACACATCCAAGCTGTAACGAGGCTGATTACATTTGCGTCTACCCATGTTATTGATATTCCCTAAAAATAAATCTCCTAAAAAAGTTTTTGAAGACTGTTGACATGGAAACATGATAGTGGTATAATTTTAATATGAAATCATGGTAACAGTTACATTGCTTGCCTGGCATGCATAAGGACCCAGGTTCAAACCCCAGCACCACATACAAAACTAAGTGTCAGAGAAATAAGACCCAGATGAAAAAATAAAGGTGATTCTCTTTCTCTCTCTCTCTCCATCTATCCCTCTCTCTTTAAAAAAAAATAATAGAAAAACTGGTATAATATTATCCTAGTTTTACAAATATGTACTTTCACATATATGTAAGAAGTAGCAAGGAAAAAATTTAAAATATTGTAGAAATATAGAAAAATTTTACAGGATATTTCTTATCAATGAGTTTACAAGAACTTCGTAGTTTCTTCCTTGTGATTTTCTATGTATTATAAATATTATATATTATTTATATGCTTAAAAAACGTGGACCTTAATTACCTCTTTTTCTTTAATCTATTTAGCCTTTTTAATCCAATAAATTTAAGTTTCTAAAGACTGTCAAAATGAATTCTGTAGATTAATGTTTATAAATCTTAATTTTCTTCCTAGTAATTTGTGTTCTCATTTATTTATTTCTTGTGGTGCTAGGGATTGAACCCAGCAGGGGCATTCTACCACTGAGCTGTGCTCCCAGCCCTTTTTTATCTTTATTTTGGACAGTCTCACTAAGTCCCCGGCTGGCCTTCAGCTCATGATTCTCCTGGCTCAGCCTCCCTTACAGCTAGAATTACACAGGTGTGCCAGTCACCACGCCCAGCTTTGAGTTCTGGTAGATATTGGCTTATTCATTGCTTTGGCTGTGTCTATTCAAAGCCCAAAATCCTGCCAATTTTGCTAAACTTGAACTCATTATCTGGCTTTTTGTTTGTCTATGATAAATAAATATTTTGACTGCATTTCATGGGCTTTGGCTAAAGAGAAGTGACAGAAGAGGATATGTTTAAATAATCAATAAATGTAGGGGAAAACCTGGGACACTTTTTGCTTTTATTATTACTTTTTATATCCATTACGCTTGTGGATTATTTATAATATCGCTGTAAAGAATATTTTGAGTAAGGGCTTGGATCTTGCTTCCAAAGGACATGTTTCGTTTTTATCACTCTAAATTTTATGATATGTTAGGATTATAGAACAAAACATAATAAGTTTTATGGGTTGTCAGAAAATAATTCGAATGACTATGAATTTGCTTTACAAATACTGAAGGCTAAAGCATGTAGGCAGCAGGCGTGCTTTCTGTGGCGTATCACTACTGCAGCCGGGGGTGATGAACGGGGCTGAGCAGGCCAGGAAGGCGGGCACAAGTGGTTAATTCCTCTTCTCATTAGCTCTGGGACTGTAGACCGTTTCTCTGAGGCAGAGTTTGCATCCGTACAATAAGAGAGAGTCCAAAAGGCATGCGTCTAAGGAATCTGATGTAATCACAAATGGGACTGGACTTTATTTTCCTTAGAGAATCCAAGTCTTCATGGCCATTTTTACAAAGCTGGCTAATTAAGAGCTTAGAATTTTATTTTTTAAAGGACTCTAGCTCACTAGCATTTGAAGATGCGGAGAAGGGCTCTGCAGGTAAGCTTGAGCAAACTCTAATACAGTTTTGGAAAATTTCCCTGTGCTCCCTAAATACAGTCCGCAGGGGGGAAAGGCAAGACTTTTTCCTTTGAGAAGTGGACAGGGATTCACCCCAGCTGGCGTCCACACGGTCAGTGAGATCCATGGTTCTCTGTGGCTCGTACCCTAACGAGACTCTCAAAACTAACTCTGACAAATTGCAAACCACAGACAAAAATGAGTATCAGTAAAACTCTCATGGAATATCTGGCTTCCAGCCATGCCGTGTCCAGGTTAGCCTGCCAAAGTCCAATGAAAAATGCACTGCTCTGTACATAAATGTATAGACTTCTTCTAAGGTCTTACTGGATTTAAAGAGATTGAATTCTGTAGGCTGTCTATCAAAGAAAATTATTTGAAATTTTAATATTCACTTAAATATTCTTTCTGATGATAATTGATCATTATCTTTTAAGCCCAGTAAAAATCCTCTCCCTACCCTCAGTTAAAATTTACTGAAGGAATTAAATACTGTGGTTCCATTATCATTAACCATTATTTTTCTGCGAGATCTTAGGAGTATTGCCAAAGAGGAAAGCTTGGATTTTAGAGTTAAATTCATATTGAATGTAAGTTACAATTCTCCCAGTGGCTGTGTGAACTTGAAGGAGTTATTTGACCTCTCTGGGCCTTAAAATACTCACCAAAATCTTTCATGAGAGTTAAATTAGCTAATATACTAAAGCAACTTGTTCAGTACCTGGCCTTTATAGACACTCAATGAATGGATGGGCATTATCATTAACGTGATTATAATTTTGAGAAAAAAAAGTCCACAAGTTAAATGATTGCTTTCAGGCTTTGTTAATTAAGCTAGAATAAAATGTGTAAAACAAAATGACCCTTAAATTGTGTGTTTTGTTTGAAAATATCTCCTTTTGTAGCTTAGCAGAATTAAACTGCAAAAATAGTAATAAAAAAGTTATTGCAACCATTTCAGAAGTTAAACATCCAGAAACACCAAGCAGAAGATGCGTTCTGGGGTTCTCAATCATTCTGCTGGATCAGTGGGATTAGTTCTCCCAAAGGACAAAGCAACATAACAGTGAGCAGTGGAGTCGAGGTTCTTGGTGTGATCCCACCGAGGAGTCCTTAAAACAAGCGCAAGCCATTCGTGAAACAAGTCAATATACGCCTTCTCAAGCGTGTTGACATTGCTGTTAATACACAAAGAGACAAGAGACGGCACTTAACTGTGCAGGGCACTAGAAGGGGCTTTTCGCACTGTGTCACTAATAATGGATTTCCCTTGAGAAACAGCACATTGGTGCTGGAGTGGTGGCTCAGCGGTTGGAGCGCTTGCCTGGCAACGCTTGAACCCCAGCACCGCATACACAACAAAGTGTCAAAGAAACAAAAGCCAGATGGAAAATAAAAATAAAATTGATTCTCTCCCTTCTCTCTCCCCCTCCAAAAAAAAAATAGAACCAGCACTTATATTCCAGTCCCCTGCAAGGCAGAGAGGACAGGTACCCAGCCGGTGGTGTTTATGCCAAGGGACCAGAGCATCTCTCTGTGGATCCCCACACAACTGGATATGCATCCTCACTCCTGGGGTTCTCTGCCGAGGATGTCCTTCCTGGTGGCTTGTGGACGATGACCATACAGCCTGAGCAGTTCAGAGGCACGGTTTAATTCACCTGGTAATGCCTGTAAGGAAAGAAGCTAACAGAGGAAAAAAGGAAAGACGAGAGCCACTCACAGTGGCAAAGGTTTATTCAGGAGAAACCTGCAGAAGGAGGCCCAGTGGAGGCTGGGACGTCTTCCACTTACAGCCTGGGGTAGATACAGGGGGCATGGGGGGAGGAGGGGATTAGGCCAATGCTAGGGAGTTGTCAGGGAAGAGTCTTTTCTTATGATGATGGCAGTGGTTGGGGTTTCTTCCATGGTCGTGGAGTATTGCTCAGGGTTTGGGGACAGGCATGTCATTCTAAGATGGAGGATATGTTTCAAAATGGCGTTGCCGAAGTCAGGTTCTACCTAACAATACCTGGCCCTTGTTTTCCCACCTAGCATTCTCTGCACGTAAAAAACTTTAAGCAAAAAGAAAGCATGCACAAGCTGGTCTGCAGAGCTCAGAGATTGGCCACTACTTTTCAGAAAGTAGCGCTTGGGTGGGAGAGGCTGGACAGGGACTGTCAGATACTTGTGGAGGGCTGTAGATGCGATGCAAGTCGATGTAAACTAGAAAGGAGGGTGTGACCTCGTCCAAACTTCGGTTTGTGGAAAATATTCTCTCAGGAGTTGTGCTCGATAGGATAAACAGCACCCTCAACAGGGCCTAGGTGTTGCAAGAGCAGACAGTCATTGCCCCTGAGGGATGGCAGTGAACAAGAGGGGCACAGAGTGGGCTACCAGGCCGCAGGGATGTCTTGCCTGACTGGTTCACATTCCGTGGCAGTGACCACTTTGAAAATTCATCACACTGCACACTTATTATCTGAGCATTTTCCTTCAGGCAGGTTATCTTCCAATTAAAAAGAACAAGGATGCAGAAGAGCAATACGAAGAGTAACATGTTTAAGGTAACACTTAAGTGAGGGAGAGAGTGCACACAACTCAGTACAAAGCTGGCAACGAGTTAGAATCTATTTAATATGAATTCATATTTGTGCATTTATTAAATCCAAATGAATTTTAAAAATTGGTTAAGAATATCAAATGCTTTGAAATAATAATGGTAATGTTTTGCATGAAGTCAGTATTGTCAGGTTCCATTTTATAATTCATTTTCAGAAACTCTCCTGGTGCATTACATCCTTTTTAGCAACATTAGCAGAGAATCTGAACATCTAAGCTATAGCCACATTGGATTTCCAGAACGTTCACTTTCTATCAAAGACAATAGTTCAGCTAAGGCACTGATTTATTCTGTCCGTTTTGCTCACTTGGAAAAAAAATGTATCACCTATTGCGTAAATATGACCATGCTGATTTTCAAAAGCCATCCAAAAATAAGCCTGTTATGAAATAAAAAGCTTCTAATCTTAAAACAGTGTTAAGTGATTCCAAATAAATATTTTGTATTCATGCCTTAAGCATAACTATAATTTTCCAGTATAGTATTTGCCAATTGTTTTTAAGTAATTCCTTAATATAAATAGGTTTTTAGACAATAAGGAGTGAAGAGTTACACAGTGATTTAAATAATTTGATCAATTCTGGTAAAACAGACAATAGCAGTTCTAAATTGGCTCTGAGGAAAATATTCAAAAAATGTGTGATTGGTAGTTTATAATCAAACTCCTTTATGCTATAGTAATAGAAGTTCTACAGTCCCCATTTGTTTTTAATTGAGAGATATCAATATGTGAGCTCCTATTCCTAAAATCGTAGGTTAACATCAATTATTTGGTTAAAACATATTCGTATGTTATTGGAAAATAAGTAGGGTGTAATCCGCGTGTTCGAGGTGTTCGTTACGTACTGTTGAAGGCTCAAGGCTTAGAAGCTGGGGTGTGTTGTGCCTTCTTCCCCTGGCTCCTCAGGGCTATGGAGAGTACCTTAGGATGGTGACCTGCAGGCTCAGCCTCCAGACAGCAAGGGGACAGCCAGCTCTGCTTCTCTGCACCTGAGCACAAAGGGGAAGAGGGAAATTTAAATGTAGTCAGAGGAAAAAGTAACAGCACCTGAGATGAAAGCAGAATTCACCAGAGCAATCATTGAAAGTCAGGACTGCAAAATGGCATCTTCAAAGTGCTAAGAGGAAGTAAACAGAAGTTGAACCTGGGACCAAGAAATCTTTACTAAAGCAACTTCTAAAGGATTTAACTTATGAAAGGCCCAAAAGAAATGCCTCAGATGTAAGCAATGCAGATCAAATAAATTGATGAACTGTATAAGTAAACATTTAAAAAACACCAAATTAAGTATTAATGTCTAAACCAGTGTGTTTTAAAAGGAGAGGAAGCAATCAAAACCATGAAATTGAAGTCTGCACACCAGGAAAGGAATGATCATTGGAGCTTTCAAAGTATCTTAAAAAACTAATCAACTTTAGACTTTCTTGAGTATATATGGACTTCTGAAGGTCCTCTCTTCAGATATTATAAAATACATAATATCAAGACCAGAATGGGAGAAAACATGGAATAAGAAACAAAGATATTTAATTCAGAAAGCAGGAATAAAAGACAAATAATCATAGAAACTCAGGGGGAAGCATTTAATACAACAGAAATGAGTTTTTCTCTCAAATATATATTGATTTATAAAAAAATAAAATTATATATATTTATCATTCATGTCAGTGAGATAAATACACTAGCTAAAAGATTTTGTCAGATTAGATTAAGATGAAACTAATATATTTTGTGGGATATTTCTAAAATAATAAGGCTCAGAAAGGCTGAATACTTAGGATGAAAAGAGACACCAAACAATAATTTTTTTAAAAAATCTGGGTAACTCTAACATCAGTTAAAATAGACTTTAAAACCAAAGCTCTTTTAGAGATAGAGGGAATTACCAAATTACCAAAAAAAATCTATTTTCCAAGACAACATACCCATTCCAAACACAAATACACCAAACCAAATACTCTTAAATATTAAGGCTAGAAATCAATAGCTCAATTCAATAAACTAAAAAGATGAGATAGCATAAGAGCAGAGCTTGATGAAATGGAACCTAAAGTTTCAATAGGGAGAATCAACCTAGTCAAAAGGTGATTCTCTGAAAATGTCTGCCTAAAAATACAATCAGTTGAAAAGAAAGTTCCCAAATCATCAATACAGGAAATAAAAATGGAATCAATTACATGCTGTAAGCATCTTAAATGAGGATAATGCCTTGAACAAACATGGTCCATGAATTGAGGAATTCAGACAAAATGGGCAAATTCTGAGTATAATGCATGTGTGTCAGAAAACCATCCTTGGTTTTTGAGAGATACTTTCACTGGGTATAAAAATCAAAGTTGACCATTTTAGTTTTTTCTCTCTCTTTTTGAAAATGTTGTCCCTGGCTTCTTTGCTTCCTGTCATTCATACATTTGCTCCTTTATGTGCAATCCTGTCCATTTTCCCTGGTCAGTTTTAAGCAATGTTCTTATGACATAGTTCAGTGAACTTTCCTTATGGTTGGTTATTTAGTTTTTTTTTTGGGGGGGGGATTATTTTGTTGTTTTTATTTCTGCTTTTGCTCTGGGATTTCTCATTCTTGGTATCTCTAGGTTTATGGCATTCATCAAATTTGGAAATTTTTAAGCCCTTATCTCTTCAGATATTTTTGCTACTACCCAACCCCCATACTTTTTCCCAGCATGCATTTTAGACCCCAGCTTATTGATGCTATTTCCACTTTTTTCTGTCATTTTTCTCTGTTTCTCATTTTGAATAGTTTTATAGCTATATCTTCATACTAACTCATCTTTTCTATAGCATCTAATCTGCTATTAATCCTTTCCAGTATATTTTATTTATAATTTGATTTAAACCTTTTTACATCTTCCATGCCTCTACTTGATGTTTAGTGATCCCCAAAACTCATTCAATGTGTAGAAAATAGTTAATAACTTTCAGTATCTTATCAGTTCATTCTAGCATCTGTGTCAGTGTATCTACTTCCATTCATTTACTTTCCTCCTTATTAGGGATTTTATTTTCTCACTTCTATGCCTAGTAATTTTTACTGGATTCTAGACAGTGTGAGCTTCAGCTTCTTGGGTGTAGACATTTTCCTATTTATATATTGTTCTCCAGCTTTGCTCTGGGATGTAGTTTACTTGAAAACCACTGATGTTTTTGAGAGTAGCTTTTAGACTTGAAAAGGTGGGGCCAGCACAGCCCTTCTCTGGGGCTAATCCTGCCCCAATACCAATACGATTTCCTATAGAGATTGTACCTGATGCCCTTGAGTTATGAGTTTTTCCCTCTGGCTGGTGGGAATATGAGCAACTCTTAGCCTTGAAAGGAGATAGTTCCCTCAGTTCCTTGAATACTTCTTGGCTTGACCCAGGCATCTTCCTTCCACATGTGAACATACTGTTAATAGTCAGTTGAAGACTCACAGGAGAACTTCCGCAGGTCATGGCAGCTCTCCCCCTGTGCAGCCTTCTGTCTGATATTTTGTCATGAGAATCCCAGACAACTAACTCTGTCTCCTTGAGTAAGCGAGTTTGACAGGTCCTCCAGTGTCCCTTCCCAGCACTGAGGCCCAGAAAATCCTACCAGAGAATAGCTGGGGCAATTGTTGGGCTCATATGGTTTGTGTCCATCTCTCAGAAATACCTGTCCTGTACTATCTGATGTCCAGCATGTGAAAACTGCTATTGCATTTATTTTTCCACTTTTTTAGTTGTTTCAGACAGGAATAAATCAGATTCCTGTTACTCCATCTAGATAAAAATAGAAGTTTTTACACCTTGTGATTTTGAATGCTTGGCTAATTAAGACATAGAGTTTTGTAAGGACTTCTTCAGGGTATGCATGTGCTTGCAGCTTTCCTAGCCGCCAGCTTAGAACTTTAGCCTGAAGGATTCTCTTCCAATCAGGACTCTTAGTGGAGACAGGAAAGAAGAGGGCAAGGTTACTGCGGTCTAAGAAATCCTAAGAGATGACCTTTGGAAAGGAGAGAAGGGATGCATGAGGGATCCAAGAGGAAAGGGGAGTGAGATAAGCACAGTTAATATCAACTTCAGTTCTAAGAAACTAAGCCCCAGAGAATTCAGTGGAAAACATGTGCCTGAAAAAACCCTTGCTCTAAAAATTTCATCTCAACTATTCATTCCCTCTCTCACTTTGTACCAGTCACTATTACTAGTACTTCACATCTATAACTTATTTAATTCCCAAATGGCTATCAAACAAGTTATCATCATCCCCGTTTCACAGATAAAGCAAAGGATGAGTGAAATACCCACAATCCCACGGTCAGGAAAACGTCATCACAGCTATCTCAAAGTACAATCCCTTACCCAACATATTTAAGTGAACTGTAAATGCTTAGATGAAGATATCAGATATAAATGCAACAAATACAAGGAAAAGCTGACAATTGGTTGGAAAGAGCAAGGACATAGAGATAGGCATTGCCCCAAGCTGTTTGTCACAGTACTGAATAAATGTTCAAGTAATAAACTAGTCATTAAAAACATGGAACTTCTGTTAGGAATTTTTTGTTGGGGCTGGAGCGGTGACTTAATGGTTATGGCACTTGCCTGGCATGCGCAAGTACGCGGGTTCAAACCCCAGCACCCATGTACGCAAATAAGTGTTGGAGCAACGAAAGCCATATGAAAAACTCAATAAAAATTGATTCTCTCTGTCTCTCTCTCTCTCTCTCTCTCTCTCTCACTGTCCTTCTCTCTTTAAAAAAAGAAAAAAAAGAATTTTTTGTTAAAGCTTTAATTATATTTTAAAGTATCATTATTTTTCAAAAACACAATTTTGCACTTGGATGATTCTCTAACACTGAAATATTGTGTGTGTTACCTGGTAGAGGTGAGGTTCTTATTACTGAACAATGTCGGACAAATAAATTAGGAAGTATGTGAATTAATAAATATAATTAAATAATTCTCTCACACCCTTAGCATGGCAAAAGCAACCCATTTTAAAATCCCACCTACTCAGTTCATCTTTTTTTTTAATTCTTCCACAATGACTAAAGTACAATTTGCTGTCCTGTGCTTCAAAAATATTTTCTAAGAAGGCTCATTGTGAGTTTTAATGTGGATCACATGCACAATATTCTTTTTTTTTTAAATTTGTTTGACATAGTCTTACATATTGGAGGGACTCGTTGTTACATATCATGCATACATGGATATTGACAAAGTAAGATAAGGTCAATCCTAGTCCTGTTATGCCCGATCCATGAGACCCCCAAACAAACCACCACAGAGCTGGCGTCCGCTGCAATCACACAGGGGTTTACTGAGTACGAGCTCAAGCTCGGTCCACCGTCCAGCACTCCGACGCAGCGGGTGGAGGAGAGCGGCCTGAGACTCAGAGAGTCAGGGTTTATGGAGGAAAATTCTGCAAGCTGGGAGTCATAAGCCTTGGCGTCCCAGGATTGGGTGAAGGCAGGTGGGAGACTATGACCTCTGCTGCTGTTGGCTATGGGTCTGGGGGGGGAGGATTGTGTTTCTACCACAAGGACATCTGGACCCTATAGGTAGTTGTTTGTCAATGTTTTCTTTTGGCTCCAGCCATGGTTTACATTCTTAAGTTGTTTTTACAGCCTTGTAGTGTCTCCCAATAGAGGCAGTTTAGGTCATGCTGCTCTCTGTGTGAGTGCTTTGGACAAGATGGAGTTTGTCTGGTCCCCACATTAACCCCATCCTCACAGTCCAGGATCTCCCCGCTTTGTCCACTCCCAGCTCCTACATCTCCTCTGCATTACCCCCATGTTATAGATAGAAATAAGCATATATATGTGCATTAATTTTTTAAATTTCTGAGTTTCTCTGCCTGCCTGCATATAGTTGGGCTTCTCACAGCCGTTGAGAGTTCCCAGTTGCATTGATAACCCCCAATCCCTTCCTGACCTCCCTGCCTCCCTCCCTGCTCCCCCCACCTTCACAGTTATGGTTCCCTCTGCTTATGTGAAATTTCACCCATGTTGAGATTATTATTTAAGCTTAGCTAACTTTCATATTATCTTAGATTTTACTCCAGCTTCCACAATACACTTTATGATGGCTTCTCATGCTCCTCTTCCCAAACTATCCCAGTTACATGAGACCAAGAGCAAATATCTCCATGTCCCATGTCACTGGATGAATCTCACTTTTGTTTCGAATGTGAATGGAATTTCCAGTTGAGACACATCTGGGGGGAAATAATGAGTGTGGGAATTCTGTAAGGAATGCCATCAACGCCATCTACAAGTCTCCTACAAGCAGAAGAGTAATAATGCTGACATCATTGTCAAAGGTGTGAATTGTGGATTCGGAATCTTTTCCTATAAATACTCACCTTTCGGAACGCCTCCACAATCTCCACTGTCAATAAGTTTTATAAATGCTGTATATAAGTCTTTAATTCACTGCTGCCTGCTTGAGGCTTATTTATTTGTTGAAAAAGAGAAGCCGGAGACGTCCTTTGAAAATTCATGTGTAGTCCACTCTTCAAGGTCGCCATGTGCTCTTGGAACCGCCATAAAAACTTCCACAACTCTGCACATGGCCCCTGCCTCTCCTGACAAACGGCTTTGCCAACTCATTATCCAAGGAGCACATTGGCTAATGAAAGAAATAATTATTTCCCTTTTTGGTTGGCAATGACAGGCCGTACCTCCCCCTCCCCCCATGTGCACTCACGGTCCCTGTCACTGGTTTTTATGACTTCCTAGTATCCCTTCCCACCTCCCCCTTGAGTTCAAGAAATAATAGAGTCTTTAAATCTCCAGGTAGTGGAAATGTTCCAAGGGCTGTTACCAGTAGCTCACTGGACACCTCTCTCAAGCAGGGGGCTGCAGCTTTCTCTGGAAGGGGCCAGACAGTAAACAGTGCAAGGCTTTTTGAGCACTGTGGTACCTGTCACTTCTACTTGATTTCCTATCATACTGTGCAAGCAGATGCAGATGATCCCTGCGAAACAACGATCGTAGTTATGTTCCAGTAGAACTTCTTTATGGACACTAAAATTTGAATTTCATGTACATTTCACCTGTCATGAAATGGTCCATTTTTGATCTCTTCTCCAATCACCTGAAAGGGCAGGCAACTATTTTTTTTTCCTGTGAGCTATATGAAAGCAGGCAGCTGGCTGTGTTTGGCCCTGGGCTATAGATAGCCAATCCCTTACCCAAGGGAGTTACAGGACATCTAACACAGGTTTCTCACCCTCCGCCCTAGTGACACTTGAGCCAGATAATTCCGTTACTGGGCACTGTCTTGTGTATTTTAGGATGTCCACCATCACCTCTGCCTCCATCCACCAAACGCCATGCGCTGCTCCTCTCCCAGGTGACAGCTAGAACATCTCTAGGTATCTACAACTGACCCTTGGGGATGAAAGTGCCAGAGATGGACTGTCTGGGCTGATAGTTGAACGCTTTTAGAGATGAGCTGGTTTTGTGGCCAAGTGAGAGTGAGCTATGGCTGTGTAGTTGGGGCAGCTTCAGGCACCACTGAGACGCATCTGCAGGACTCTCAGCTTCCAAGGTGGAAAAGACAGTGCCACCTCCAAGCTAATAGCCACCGAGGAAATCCGAGACTTAAGGCAGTTCACTGCGCAACTCTTAGGGTGACCGCCTATACCAAAGTATGTACTGTGGATTTAGAAGCCAGCATTCACCCCTAAACACACACACACACACACACACACACACACACACACACGTTGTTTCCTTCTGCATTCTTTTCCACACACACACACACACA
>PVKS010008625.1:0-67473 GCA_004027875.1 Aplodontia rufa | reverse complement strand
TTTTTTTTTTTTTTTTTTTTTTTTTTTTTTTAATCTTCAAGGTGTTACTTAGTCCCATAGTACTTCTTGGGAAATACTGTGGCTTTTGGCATTACTGGTTGTGTGTTATAGCCCAGTGGAGATCACAACTCATAGCCATTCTATGCATGCTTAGTGCTGTTCATCTGTGTGTCTTTTCTTCCTGGGCTGTGTGATACCGTTCATTCAATAAGCCTCATGTCTGTGACTGCTGTGTGTCAGCTTATTGGATCTAGATGGCATTCCAGCTGTTTGCAGGCCTGAACTTGTAGGAAGCCCACAAAAGTCACTGTGCTCTTTTCTTAGGTTAAATCATCCTGGTGGTATCCAAAACACTTCTGGAATAAGAATTATTTTTTTTTTCTGGTTTGAATTAATGAAGCAGAAAATCAAGCCATGAGCAATGTCTGTAAATAAACTGCTCTTTTATGCAGAATGTCTTCAATGTTAGCACCTGCAAGATGATATATATTAGTTTTATAATATTAGTGTTTGTGTAGAATGATGGCAGGAAACCAAGGTGGATTATATTTCTTACTGGCTAGTCTTGGTTAATGATATTTCTGTGAGGGTTTATGGTATTAAGTTAAACCACATAAAATTGCTATTTGTGTAGACAATTTGATAAGGTTCAACAAAGCAGTTTCACTTCTAGGAGAAAAGATATTTTAATTAGTTCTCTCTACATCATTGTGATAATATTACAAATATTTTTAATTAATACATATAATTTAAAAATTGGAACTCAAAAGGCAAGAGTTATTTTGTTCTTATTCTTGCTGTTTTTGCTCAGTGTCAATGTTCCCTTGCTCTCAAGGAAAATGGAGACACTATATACAGAACATCTCCTAATATCAACCACAAATATTCCTCATTTGATTGTGACTTAAAGACATCTTTGAAACCTTCTAACAATACTTTAAACTTGCAGCTCTTCCTTTATGAATTTTTATGAGCTCTTTTTTTGTAGAGGAGACAATTCCATCACAGGACTATATTAGCAGTTTAGAAATACCTTCCCCTTCCCCCTTCCTCCATGTTTCTGTTTGCAGTTTCATGAGTACAGAAAGAGAATTCTGGTAGCTTTAGCTGAGATTTTTCAGTAGGAAATGCTTCAAATAGAAGCAAGAGCTATTTTCAAGACAGACTTTCTAAAATTATCTTCAGGTAAGTTACCTTTGAGATGTCATTCCTTATAGCTAAGAGTAAACACATTTTGATTTAATTGCTTTAATCAAAATGCAAGTACATTTTGATTAACATACAAGTGTTCTTATATATCCGTACTCCTGGATGGGTTTAAATTATATTGACAGAAAACATTCATTTCCTCACATTTTCAAATATCACGCAGGTTTCAGAACCTGGTCTTCACCATGGCTGTTTTTGGGAAAAAAATGTAATTTGGCCAAGGCTGATCTTGTTTTTCCTTTATTCTTTAAGCCAGAAGCAATTACTTTTCATTTCAGGATTAAGCACTGTAACAGTGCCATTCGTCGCTGAAGCTCCTGGTTTCAGCATGTCTCCTTGGTTCCCAGCCAGCCTGGGTGTGCAGGTAGCAGCTGGGGCTGGGAGTGCCTCTCCAGCCTGCATTCCTCGGCCATGAATTTTGCAGCCCTGTTTATCTGATGAAGACCTCCCAGTAGTGAATTGCTCATGACATTGTCACACAGAGCTTAATGAATGATATGGAAAGATACTGAATATTTTCCCCCCTGGAATGCCAACCAATCTTGAATTTTCCAACCCATTCACTTTGGCTGATTGCCACAAAGACCTAGTACTGAGATCTTATGAGACCCTTCCTTACATAAACCAAAATCTAACAGGGTGCTTTCAAGTTCTCTCTGTGAGTCCACTACTCAAGCCTGCCCAGGGGAATTTTTTAAAATTTCATTTGTCCATATGTTGAGTCTCACAGTCTCACTTCTCTGCACTAATTATTCACTTCAGTTTTTGTTTTAAGAGAAGGACAGAGAGAGAGAGAGAGAGAGAGAATCAATTTTTATTGAGTTTTTCACATGGCTTTCGTTGCTCTGACACTTAGCTGTGTATGTGAGTGCTGGAGTTTGAATCCACGTACTTGCACATGCCAGGCAAGCACCATAACCGCCGAGCCACTGCTTCAACCCCTCATTTCAGTTTTTTTACCACTGACCCTTGAAATTCTCTGGGAATTAGTTCCAGCAGCCCCCTTGGATACCAAAATTCAAAGGTACTCAAGTCCCTTATAGTAAGTGGCATAAGATTTTCCTGTAACCCACACACATCCTCCCATACACTTTAAGTCATCTCCAAATTATTTATAATACCTAATACAATGTAAGTGCTGTGTAAATAGCTGTCATACTGAATGTTTAGGAAATAAGGATTTTTTAAAAAGTCTGTACACATTCAGTATAGATACGATATGTTTTCCAAATATTTCTGATCTGTAGTTGGTTGAAACCAAGCATGCAGAACCTGAGGATTCGGAGGTGGACTGTACTTTTAATCTACAAATGCCTTCACCACCTGGAGCACACAGAGCCCTCCCTTCCTTTTCTTGAAAACCATAGCTTTACTCGTGGTAGTTGGGATGGCTTTATAGCATGACTTTCTCATTATTTCATGTGTTTGCATTTTGCTTTCCCAAACCAGATTGTATATTCCTTGAGAGAGAAGACCCTGTGAATTAGAGACACACAGAGGAAGGGAATGGATAGAAAGACCTTTGTTGCTCTAAGCAGTCCAGAAAATTTGCCTTAACATGCTCAGAAAACTCAGCTCTTCTGCTGTATGTGGCTCCTTTCCCCTGCCTGCCCTCTGCTGGAATTGCTAGTGAGCAGAAATGTGGCTAAAGCAGGACATAGACATTTCAAGGGAATGTGGGAAAACAGGGGGCTTCTCTCACTGAAAAACAAGCTGAATACCTGATTTGTGTCCACTGCCTAGATCTTTGGGACTTCTCATTATGTGCCTTTGGATAATTAGCAACCTCACAGCATTCTTAGTTGTTCAATGGTGCACAGACATATGATTTTACCTACCCACATGAGATGGACCAAATGTCCTTGCTTGTCCTCTTCCTCCTCTCTGCTTGTTTCCTCTCCAGAACCATCCAACAGATGGCAGTTGGCTGAGCCTCGCTGTGCCCCCTCCCAAACACAAATGCCTTCCTGTTCATCAGTCCTTCAGAGTCTTCACCTCTTCCATCTATCAAAGTTAATTACAAGGGTCTGGCAAAGTCAACCGATCTGGTAATATAACACAGGAGATAAGTCTGAAACTCTAGACTGGTTTCCTGTTTCAGAGGGCAGCTGGATGCGTCAGCTGCTTTGCCCTTGGAGAGGAGAAGCAAGAGTGTGAACACTTGATGACCTGTCCTGCCACTGCATAGGGGATGTGAGCAGTCTCCCTGTTGCCCACTGTTGGTCAGGTGGCTGGATATTGTGAAAAAGAAGAGGAAAAACATGAGTTTTTTTTAATCTCTTTTTTATTATTAAAAGGGAACACTCTCTGGAGAAGCAGAATCCATTAGCTGAATCCATTTCAGTATCTATGGCTAATTAATTTAGGCAGCTTTAATGCAATTTTATTATGTAGTCTTTAAGAGCTGTTCTGGTAAGTGCCTATCCCATAAATACTAGCTCTGCTTTATACATATCATATCTTTTTGGAAGGTGAATCTGAATTATGAGCCAGATATTAATCTATACACAGCTCTAGACAATGCAAAGATGCACCCACATATCTTGAACATTGTTGAATACATTTGAAAGTGGGAAAATCTGCTCAAATATGATACTCTACATTTTTGGTCAGTGGGTGTCAATTCCATTGCCTCCCAAACATAATTTTGATGATAGGTTTCACCAAACTATGTATTAAATAATTGGCTTCTGGATTTCATTCTGTAAATTAAATATAGGCTTTGAATTACTAGAAGAAATAGCACAGTTAGCCAATAAACCTTTCTTATAAAATGACATTTTAATTTATTATATGTATTAACATTTATTCATGCCTTAAATTTCATCAATCAATTGTTCATTTTTAAAAGATGTTTCTGGAAACAATGGTGGAGAAATGCCAAGTTTCAAAAGCAATGTCATGAAGGGCAGCAGATTTAGCATTCCAGGCACATGTTCAACTGAATTGTAGTCAATAACCATGTGGCTCCAAGTATAAATTCACATTCTTAAAGCATCTACCTTATGAACTTACTCTCTTGGAATGTCAGAATTTACAAAAGAAAATATTTGGATTTCACTATTTAAAAGGTGTGCTATATTTGCTCAATATTACAGCATCCTCTGATATTATTTTAAAATATTTATTTTGCTACTCTGACAGCTTCTTCTACATTGCAGTTGAATTTTAATTTTGTTTACAGTACTGTATTTCAATAGTTGGCTTCAGATTAAATGAATATTAGTATTTTGTGATGATTTTTTTTAATTAGTTGTTTTTGAAAAATATTGTAGGCTGAAAGTTTCTCTAAAATAGAAGCTCTAAGAAACAAAATTACTGAGTAAATGTTAACTTTTCATTTGTTCATTTCATTCACTCAATAAAAATATGTTTAACACATATCAGGATGGACTTGTCCATAACTCAAAACAGGACTGTGATTTGAATGTTCCCTCCAAAGCTCATGTTGACATTTACTTGTCATTGGAATAGTCTTAAGAGCTGGGACCTTTAAGAGGTGATTAGATTATAAAGGTGCTGGCCTTATGAACAAATTTAGGCTGTTATCATCTATTCTTTATAAATTCTCCAGTTTGTGGTATTCTGTTATAGCAGCAGAAAATGGACTAAGATGATGAGAAAGGTAGGCATAACCTCAAGCGACCACAATACTTTTAGGGGATTATGAAAACATTTTCTTTTCTTTTTTCTTTCTTTCTTTTTTTTTTTTTTTTAACAGAAAGGAGGACACTGAGGGAGAGGGAGGGAGAGAGAGAGAGAGAGAGAGAGAATCAATTTTTATTCAATTTTTCACATGGCTTTTGTTGCTCTGACACTTAGTTGTATACTGGGTGCTAGGGTTTGAACTCGTGTACTTGTGCATGCTGGGCAAGCACTGTAACCGCCAAGCTACCCCTTCAGCCCCCTTAATTTCTTTTAAAATCAGGAGAAAAGGGACTGGAGAGGTGACTTAGCAGTCAATTGCTTGCCTGGCATGCATGAGGACCTGGTTTCAAACCTCAGCACCACGTATGCAACTAAGTGTTGGAAAAAACAAACACCAGATGAAAAAAATAAACAAAATTGGCTCCTGCATGCGTGCTCTCTTGCTCTCTCTCAAAAAAAAAGAAAAGAAAAAATCAGAAGAAAAATTTAAATTTGTGATCAAAGAAAATATTTAGAAACAGTCATCTCTTGTTATCCTTGGAGGATCCCCAAATTTACAGTTGCTCAAGTGTCTTAAATGAAATGACAGAGGATTTGTGTATAACCTATGTACCTCCTCTCATGTACTTTAACTCATCTCTAGATTACTTATAATACCTAACACAATGTAAGTGCTGTGTAAATAGTGCTTATGCTGTGTTGTTTATGGAATAATAACATGAAAAAAGTCAATTCATGCTCAGTATATATGTAATTTTTTTAAAAAGTATTTTTGATCCACAATTAGTTGAATCCATGGATACAGAACCCAAGGATACAGAGGGATGATTGTATAACATTAGTATGCTTATCTTCATATTAATATGGTCATAAAATATATTTAATATTTTTAAAGAGGGACAGTGAGAGAGAGACAGAATAAATTTTATTTAGTTTTACACATGGCTTTCATTGCTCTGACTCTTATCTGTGTACGTGGTACTAGGGTTTGAATCCATGCACTTGAGCATGCCAGGCAAGCGCTGTAATGGCCAAGCCACCGCTCCAGCCCCAATACTTATTATTTTTAATGGAGGAAAGGGTTCTTGAAGGCAAAAGTCCCCAGGTGCTACAAAAGTCATGGTACAACCCAGTATACTATATTACAAATTTTATCTACACTAGAGTCTAGAGTTAAGATGATTAAGACACAGATTATGTACCCAAAGTACTGAGAGTCTGAGTCTAATGAATACAATGGACATTATATATAACTTATACAACAATGGGGTTTACATATATTATAATGCTACATAGACAGCATAAATATATATATTTGTTGCTCTCAAAAATCACTATATTGCCATCCATCTCTGTATGTCAAAATGATCACATTTTATAAACAGCATTTATCAATAAGGTCACAAACAAAATTCTGGGTCCTGGTTATTGATGGTTCAGTGAAGAAGATGAGAAATGAGATACGGTTTTCTCTAGCTGAGCAAATCTTACTTGAGTTTTATTGAGTTTCAGAAATGGAACAGAATCTTGGCTGCACATTCCCTCTTCATAAAATGTCTCATTTGTATGAGATTCAGTATGTTTTTTTCAATTACCATTTCTAATGCCATAATTAGGGTAGTCAGAATGTTCTCCTTAACCTAAATCTTCCTTGTTAATATTTGAGCCCATTTTCACATTATTTTTGTTGTCAATTAAAGAATGATTTTGGAACATTTTTCTATATTTAGAGCAATTCTACCTGCATTATCTTATTACATACAAAAAGCTTTTGAATAAGTATGACATCATAGGACAATGGAAAGAGCACAGACTCAGACAAACCTGGCTAGAAATCTGAATTCTGTCAATCAAGCTATCTGACCTTGGTCATAACCTCATTTGCATACTCAATTTCCTCATCTGTATAACATGGGGATAATTCTGTATGCATCACAAAGTTGCTGTAAGAATTAAAATAATGTATGTTAAATATTAGACAAGAACTTGGAATATAATAGATGGTAAATGAGTAGCTGATATTGTTATTGACCAAATTTTTTAAACTAGGAAACTGAAACACAGACTTATTAAACACTTGGGCCAGTTTCAGGGGAGGGGGGTATAGGTGGTACAGCACCCAGTTATTATAGCCAAATTTTAGCCTTAGTTTTAACCAAGTCTTACTGACATGAAGAGTGTGAGACACAAAGAAAATGCAGAAGCCAATGTGCAGAAGCACTGACATCGAAGCAATCAAGTCATCAATAGACAGGTACATTACTGAGCACCTTGTAAGTATACGACACTCAATGTACAGTTGGGCCAGTGTGGGTTGCAAATGACAAAAGGGAGAATTTGCTGGCTGATATCATCCAACATAGGACACAGGGGCTGATCAGTGGATGTCTAGATTCAGTGGCAAAAACATTTTCATGGCTTGTACTCTGAGACTGATCCAATTAAGTGCACATGTCACCCTTGTGATTAGGATAAATGGAGCTTTAATGAGCAAGCAAAATTAGTAAAATTTACTTTCCCTAAGATATAGAGAAATTAATAGACTTAAAAGGTAAAATTGATTCAAAAAGCCAAGACCCTAGAATCTCAGAATGTCTGTGAGATACCTCGAGGCCTAAGTGGACATGTTTGTGCATTGTGCAGCCAAGAAAGAAAGCTTATCACACATTTATTTAACAACTGTGTTATCTCATAGTCTACAGATAAAATTTCTTTTTTTTTTAAGAGAGAAGAACAGTGACAGAGAGAGAGAGAATCAATTTTTATTGAGTTTTATACATGGCTTTCATTGCTCTGACACTTGGGTGTTGGGGTTTGAATCCATGTATTCTCGCATGCTGGGCAAGTGCTGTAACTTCCGAGCCACCGCTCCAGTCCCTAAATTTCTTCTGCCTACTTTTTAAGGAAGAAATTTGTAAGTTCTTGAGTATTATCTTAAAGAAAGCAAAATTCTTCAAAGAGGCTGGACCACAAACTGACATCTCTGTTGTCTGAGTAACTGTAGGATGTCTTGTCCTGCTGGGAAGCATTATTCTAACAGATTGCTGGACACTTTCTTTGTCTTGCTGAAGGATGGGGTGGGAGCAGGGCCTCAGAGCAGACTTACAAATTGGATTGTGCAGGGTAGGAACTTTTCTCAATGCCTTTCCAGGGGTTGAGACGTTGAACTGTTTGCTTTTGACTCCAGCTGGTCAACAGCCACTTACCATTATGCTGGGGGAGGCGTTCCTAGACAGCCAGTGACTGGGTGGCAGCTCAGTGTTCTGATCTTTTATGCCAACATCATCATCTCCCCACTTGTTTCACATTCCTCCTGTGAGTTTGGTACTTGGATTCAAGGTTACTGTGGTTAGTTTCAGGTCTTTAGTCATTAATCTTTCTAAACTCACAATGTTCCTTCTTTTCATGAGCTCACTTTTTCTGCTTCAAAAGTAGGTGGATTCCTGATCTTTTCCTGAGTTAAATTCTTCCCTCTCCCACCTCCTTAGGAAACCTGCTCCATCTTCTGTTTGCACCTTCAATTATCACGCTCCCCTGCACTTTTCTCCACTCATCAACCCACAAGATTACCCCTCTGAGATATCAACAAATGAGATTATGTAGAGAAAATGTTTTGGTATTCTAATATATGTTCTAATATGGAATAGCATCATTATCCCATCTTTCTTCTTCACTCCAAAATCATCTAAAAATTATCAATATGAAGTATTTTTGGATTTATTTATCACTGTTAAACTCATTTTTTAGTGTCTCGAAATCTGGCTTCTGTCTCCTAAAACACTGTATTGAAGGTCTTTAGCCTTATCTTTCTTCCAGCATTGGACACAGTTAACTGTACACTCCTTCCTTGGTTTCTCTCTTCCTTAGTTCACCTCCTCTCCCTCTGACCACTTGTTCCTCTCCTTCAGCCATCACCCTTTTCCTTCTACCTCTGAACGTGAGTGATTTCCATGATTTTGTCCTTACTCTCTCTCATTCTTCTAAATCTTTGGTGCCGCCCAAAGATCTTTCTTCCTTTTAACTTTTGTTAAATGCCGGCTCATAGTTTTAACCCAGAAGTCTCACTAGCACCCAAACACAATGTATTATATATTAAAATAAACTCTTATCCCGCTTCAAATAGCTTCCACTCTCTCTCAGCCAAATGTTACTTTTTTACCCAGTTATCTAAGCTTAAAACCAGGTCCCAGCTTTGGCTCCTCCCTGTCCCTTATTCCAGAATCCAATTCTCATAATACTTTAAGGACAGACTGTTCTGCTCTTCCCTTCAGTGCCTCCACTCTGCAACTGCATTTTACCTTCAGTCAGGTTGTCCAGAAGCATTCTGTGGCCACGCTTTTCTGGTCTGAATAATCATTTGAAATTAATTTATAGAGAGCACAAAATCGTTTTCTATCTAATACCTTTCTCTGAACTTAAGTATACTCTAAATGTGTTTAGAAAGGTCTGTATAGCAAGCATGGCAAATAACAGCCAGGTGTAAGTTGGTTATTGTTTATAAGCAAAACATGACAAAAAATGTATTTCACAGCCCTCTTTGTTAATGTGATTTGCATCTTCAGATACAGTCAGATCTTATTAGATTTTTTTCAACCATGTTTGACTCAAGAAGCTAAAATTTTGAGGATGTAAAGACATGCTAATGAATATGCACTGAACGCTTTACTTCAGTTTTGATACTTTTTCCATCAATCGTCAGAATGTAATTCCAGTTTATGGCTAATCTTATCAGTAATATCAGCTTTCAATCTCTAGGACTCAAGTCTTCTCATTTTATTTCTGCAGATCCTAATAATAAAGAATAATTAAAGATAGTTTCAGTTTTCCCAGTTTTGACATTAAGAATATTTGATATAATAATAGCATACTGTGCAGCTATAAAAAAGAAAAAAATAAGGAAGTTTTTTTAAAAAAATGTGTTTATACAGAAAGATCTCTGGTAGGACTTAAATATTTATGTCCTCAAAATTCATAAATTGAAGTCCTAACCCCAATATGATGATATTTAGAGATGGTCTTTGGTAGCTAATTAGGGTTAGGTAAAGCTATGCAGTGGCGCTCTCAGGATGGGATTAGTCCTTTATAAGAAAAGAGACCAGAGAGGTTGCAGGCTCTCTCTCAATTGTGTGAGGACACAGCAAGAGGGCAACCATCGCAAGTCGTTAAGAAAAACTTCATCAGAACCTAACCATGGAGGCTCTTTCAGCCTCAGAACTGTGAGAAAGTATATTTCTGTTGTTTAAGCCACCCAATCTATAGTATTTTGTTAAGACAGACTGTTTAGCATAATCTTCAAGATTTATTTATTTATTTTTAGAGAGAGGGACAATGAGAAAGAGAGAAAGTGAAAGACAGAATTAATTTTATTTAGTTTTTCATGTGGCTTTCATTGCTTGTACACTTTGTTGGGTATGTGGTGTTGGGGTTTGAACTTAGGTAATCACGCATTGCCAGGCCAGTGCTGTAACCGCTGAGCCACTGCTCCAGCCCCAAGTTTTATTTTTAAGTGGGAACAAAAGGGTGCCAAACAATGTATCATAATTAGGGTGAAAGAAGAGAGGAGGAGATAAAATAATCTACGTTTGAACTTACAGAAATATATTTAAATTTTAGGAAATCTAAATGAGAAACTAGTAATGTTGGTAACCTGTTGTGCAAGGAGAGGAACTTGGGGGATAGATGACAGAAGTAGAAAGGAGCCATTGCCATAATTTTTTTAACATTTTCATGCTAGCAGTTCAAATAAATAAAATTTACTTGAAGTAAAATATTCAATATGGAAAAACAAAGTTATATCAAAAGAAGAAAATTATTAATATTGAAAGAAGAGTATAGATTGGCAGAATAATAATAGCAGTTTACATTTGATGCAGGTACAATTTGAACAAGATGAATGATTAGGAGCAGTTGTATTAAATTGCTCTCTTAGTTCTTTTATGATGTAGACAGTTCTTATTGTCCATTGCTCTTTCTTGGATCTGCATGAGTTACTGCAAGCAGAGATTGAAGAGGCCCACACGGGATGCATTTCACTGGAAGGTGATGACCATAAGATCTCAAGTACTCTCTCAGTAATTCCCAGATGGTCTCTGACAGTAAAGCCTCTCCTTCAATTTCCCTTGGGTGGTGATCTTACATACATGTACAAAAACTCTTAGGAAAAAGATTCGTATGTGCAGTTCTGATAATTTCATTTTTGTTAACATCTGTTGATGATTTTGTCTCCACTGATGATTTCTGTCTCCATTTTAGGTTAAAATATAAACTCCAGAATATTATATTTAAAAACCCTAGTCATTTTTGCCTATCTCTCTATTTCCATCTTCTCATTTTGAGCTGTTTCATCATGATCCCAACATGCCTTTCTTTCTCAGGCCTCTATGCCTCCATAAATGGGAATTCTATTCTCTGGACCACCCTTCTGTTTGTTCCTTTTGATGATGCTCCTTCAAACTGAGGTGAGTGTTTTTCCCCCATATCACCTTACATTTATTGAACATCATTGAGATTCTCTATGTGTTTGTTCCTTTCCGTCAGGCTTAAGAAGTACAGGGAACCATTGTACATTCATTTTGCATCTCCAATGCTGGCATCCAGTAGGCACTTGATGGTTGAATGAATAAATAAATATGTAGTCTGGCTAAAGTTTTAAAGGCAGAAATTTTGTTGTACCCTGTAATAAAATCCAAATCAAGACTTGGGGAAAATGCTCGGCAGGAGGATTCTAGCTTTCTGCACTTTAAGAGTATTATTCAATCTCAGATTGACTTGTAAGAGATGAAATCTGTCAGGAAAATTCTCCAAGAGCCTTTTGATATTTTGGAAAACTTTCAGTTTTGTAGATCCTGTGTCTGGTTTAAAAACTCTACTATAAAAACATCTCTCTGACGAATTCCTCTATTTAAAAGCATTTTGCTTCTAACATTCTAAAACATTGATGACAGCTCTCAATCCAGTGGACTGTCATTCTGATCTCCAGAAAACCACATTTCTTATGTTTCTGGATAAGTATAGTTACGTATCTATCAAAATAACCCTGTGGAAGCTAACCTTCAGCTAGAAATTCAAATCCTCTTTTGCTTACTAGAGCGTGACAACAGGGTGCACTCTACCACTTAGTAGTCAGATGTTTTTCTCAAAAACATTCCTTTAAAATGTTGTGAAAGTTTCAGAAAACAAACACTTTCTACCCCAAACAATTCACTTTCCAAGCTAATGGGGCTGATTTTAGTGGGTTTCAACTGTATCAGTAAGATAACGGGCCAGTCTTGATAGTATCTTAGATTAATCTTGTTTACCCTGATCAAAATAGACAAAAGTCAAAGCTTGAATCTCAGCTATTTAGAAATGTTTGCATAAACACATCCTCATAATAATTTATTGTCAGAGCTTATTTTAATTGTCCTATGGATGCCACTAAAATGTGTCAAATACATCTAATGTGTTAGTCCTCATTTTCTATAGTACTGAGAACTGTCACTAGTGAACTGAGTTCAGCAGACATTTGGGCACAAGCCTGGTACTAATCTCAAATAAGTAGCACATTTGATCTTAGTGAAATGTAGCTGAGGACAAAACTCAAATCCAACAGAATTTGCTGGGCTTTAGCTCTGATGCCATTTCTTGCAAAGTTTAGAAATTAAAATGATGGGAGTCCTGTAATATTTTTACCAGTTTCGTTATTTCACAGTTACTGAATCTACAAAAATCTCTAGATTTGCTGTCCTTAAGGAAACATTGTCTTAATTAAATAATTAATAATGCTCTTTTAAAAATCAGTGGTTCCCCTATGGTTTGCTTCTATAATTGCTTCTTTACTCATGAACTAAAGGACTGCCTAAGCTAACTGTCTTGTTTATTCTTAATATGTTTTGCCTATTTAGTTCATGCAATCATTTATCATATAGTTTGTGCCTCTCTTTGTCATTATTGTCTTTCCAAAATTGTAAGAATGGGAAGGCAAGACCTGAGTATCATTATTTTCTGTGGACTCCACACAGCATTAAATGGTATTAAACAGGGAACAATTATTTAGTGTGATCATGACAAAGACAGGACTTTACGATAGGATGATAAAATATGAGTTTAACATACAAAAAAGCCATTGAACCTCTGTTTGTACTATTCATAGCACAAAGCAATCTGTATCAGCTACTAAGAAGTTTAGTATGTGAAAGCAGTAATGAATATGTTCAAAATAGCCACCTTCCAATGACTCATAGGGTGCATGTGTCTCTTTAATTGCTTACCTGCTTTTGCTCAAGGACTGTTTCAGTTTTTATTTCTCCAGCCAGAGGCTGAAAACTATACAGGGAATTAAAGTAGCCAATTTTCTGCAAGTTCATAGTTCTGGCCATAGGGTTGCTGAAAGGGAAGGTGGTGTTGATCACTAAACTTTACTTTTAGGGGTTACTGTTCAAGTTAGATCTTGATGGTCAACATGCATTGATAAATCAACAGGCGTTGTTCTTGGACATATGTTCCTTTTTCTGTCAAAAGCTTTGTAGGAGGGCAGGAGTGATGGTTCAGTGGTTACGGTGCTTGGCTGGCATGCGTAAGGACATTGGTTTGAACCCCAGTACCACATACACAATGAAGTGATGGAGCAACGGAAGCCACATGAAAAACTAAATGAAATTGATTCTTTCTCTCTCTCACTATCCTTCTCTCTCTTAAAAAAAAAAAAAAAGCTCTGTAGGATTAGTTCAATAGTAGAAGATCCTTTACTCACATGAGGAAATTAAATGGCTCATTTTGATGGACTAACAGAGATTAGAGGAACAAGCCTTAAAGATAGCACAATTTTTTAGAACTGAAGAATTTAACCTTTGTTCTAGTCGTCCTGCTGTCAGCCTCATCAGTAGGAAAACTGTCAAGGTTAATTTCAAATAAATCATCCTTGGCAGCACCCCCACCCAATACCGCTTATCTGTCACTTCATGGAAATTTCTACTTGCCCTAGTGGTATGCAACATTGTTCAGACATTGAACATAATTCATTATACCAAAAACTAAAAACAACATATTATGTATTATATAGAAGCAATATTATATATTAAAATAGAGGGATAGTTAAACAAGTAAATAAATAAGTAGGTAGGTAGGTAGGTAAAAATCTTTTCCAAACTGGCTATGTGTCAACAAATTTATCAGTTTTACACTTAAGTTCTGAAACCACACCCTTTTGGTCACCTCCCCCTACTGTTCTTCCGAGAGAGATTAGGAAGTATTTGGCCTAGAGACAATCTTTAAAATGTACCAAGAAGTGCCTTTTTCTAATTTCATTAACATTACTTCTACATGGATGACTCACATATTTCTTGATATTTTTAAATATTTGCAAACTGAGTTTATGGTAACATTTCTTTCTTCTTCAAAATAACTCCAGATCCCTGAGGCGCTTGTGTTTTAGACATAGAGTTAGAGTTTTTTCACTCCTGGAGTGCATGTCTATGATCAACCATGATGATACACGCTAATGTGAATTTTAGTTTTGACTCCTACAATCAGAGCTAGTGTTAAGCTTAATGAGTTGGTTGAGAATGAATGAAAGAGGATATGTTTTCCAAAGTCTCTGAGTCCCCATATTTTTCATACAGGTTTACGATCTATTATCGGTAGTTCAAAAATCCAAAGGGGGTTGCTTTTTAGTAACAAATTTGATTGCTGATACAAAGCTTTATAATCCTCATTTATGTAACCTAATGGAAATATTACTATATTTGATTATGGATTGCTGCCCTAGACCTATACTGTGGTATTATGTAAACAGTTATGCTTACCATATTATTTTCCTAAAGTCTAAAAAAGACAGTTTTGAAACACATCTGACACAAAATATTTTGGATAATAATTATTAACTGTACCTTTTCCTAAAATGCTAAAGACTTTTGAAAAGTCATCGAGGGTGGTAGCATATTAAATCCTTCATCTCTGATGTGGGTAGCTAGTTGTTCTCATAATGCTGCGTACAAATAATAACATTTGTAACAGAGGGATATAATTTGTTTTCAATCTTTCCATTTTGACTAGACTTACAACTCTTCTAAAGAAAAACTGCCTTTAAAAATAATGTTTATTGTTTCTGATTATAACACATTATATTGAAGAAAATTCACCAAATAAAATTTGAAGAAAATAAAAACCACATATAATTGTATTTCTAAAAGATAACCAAAGTTGCTGTTATATTTCATTACATCTTTTTTCCTATACTTGTTCTCAAAGGAAAATGGTAATAATACTCAATTGTTGTTATTAAAAGCATTATTTTTGATGGCTACAAAATAGCCCACAGATAGGGCATTCCACAGACATACTTTTCTACTATGATTTATGCATTACTCCTTTATTGTGGGACTTTCCAGTTGTTTCCACTTTTTTTTAATGATGTATAGAGAAGCTGTTTATGAATCAGATTGTTATAGTGCCTATCACAGTCACCTAATATAAAATTATTGAATTGACTATTTTCAGGCAAGATTTTAGCCTGAGTAGGTTTATTTGGTTTAAACCCTTAGGAGGAATCTGAAGGAATGAGTCCTGCAATAGATATATTTGGTTATGGAAGAGAGAAGTTTAAGCCTGAGATGAGAGAGCAGAGGGGTAGGGAATTACTAAGGCTATGTGTGGTGGGAAGAGAGGAGCATAGAAGAATTTCTAAGATGAATTTTGACAGTGTCACCGTTTAATATACTGACAGAAGTGTTGAACCCTCTATAATGGCTTAGCTTTCCCACGCTTCTGAAGAAGTAGCTCTTTTGTCACATGTTCTGTTTTCCCTTTTAATTGCTCACAGTCGTTCCTATGAGAGCAGACATGTGCTCTTTGAATTTAATTGAATGTCTGCTTTAGAACAATGTGACAAGGAAATATTATCTTCTTAGATTTCAGTTGGTGTACAATTGGTACAGTAATTTGTAAGAATTCCTGAGCCAGGCCTGTGTGAACTTTTCTAAGATGTGGTTAGTCTGGCCCAGCATGACTCTCTCAAGCAGGGTCAAGCAGACGGAACTTGAAGCTAGGCACCATTTTTACCCTAAAGGGACCAAGACAAGGTCTAGTAAACTGAGCCCACAGTGTCTAATCACCTGGTATTCTGGTGCTCCTCACATGAGCCCTACCTGCAAAACGCAGGTTTCCATAACATCTAATACCACCTGTTTTGATTTGTAAAACCACTCTGCTTTCAGACTGGTGAACACTGTTGTCACATTCAATAAGCAATTAGTGGTGCAAACATTGGTCATGGTAATATTAATGTTCAACCTAATTTGTTTAATTTAATTAGGTAGTTAATTTCCTTCTGGTGTCTTTGCAAAAGAAAAATAAGAAAGAGGGAAAATAATCTCAGATTATTAACTAATTTAAGCTCTTCAGCTACTAACTCTTTTGTAATAGCAAATAATGAAACTTTAAAAAGCAAAATGTAAAGTAAATTAAAATTGTTTAAACTATAAAAGGCAAAGAAGATATAGAAGATATATTTTCTTTTAAAAGATATTAATTTCAACATATTTTTGGAAGAAATATTATGAAGTGACATAGAATTATATAGAATACAAAATTATACAGTATATAAAGTCCTGAAGACTGTCCTCCACATTTTCAGAGCCCACACTTCATCAGTTGACATTCATTATTCTTCTCTCACACTGTCCAACCTCTTCCCTGATCTCTAGCTTACCTGTCACTGACAGTTTCCGATGAAGATAAGAACAATATTGTAACAAGGTGAATATTGAAAAGCTCAAGAAACATGGACAAAGTCACAATACAATGGATAATCCAACTGAAAAGAAAATCCCTAAAATTAAGATGTCAGAAAGGATTCTTGGCAAAATGCAAATCAGTGTTGAAACCTCTCTCCTTCTTAAAGATGTATTACATGATCTTTAGTAATAATATTCTTGTCCACCTTCCCCCTAATATGGTGGATCTATCCTAGCATTTCCATAGAAAATAAATTTGCTTTCCAAGGCAACTTCTTTCCCTTGTTTCTTTATATTTTTGAAGTTTTTTTTTCCTTTAAAGGCTTTTCTAATTTTTTCAGCTTTCAAGTGGCAGATGGCATCATTAACTTTTTTCAGTTATGACAAGTACAATAAAATAACTTAAAAACTGAACAGACTTGGTGCTGATATACTATAGGATAAAAAGCATATAATATCCTGGTATAGCAAAATAGAGATAATCTGTACAACATTTTTGTTGATGCATCTAATAATTTGGTGGCTGGAATATTTAAATAAATTCCCTGAAAAAAATTAGTAAGTAGTTACATATGTGATATGTATGAACACAATTTACTATTTTCCTATGGCTTTTATACCAAAATTGCAATACACGTATGCACATATACAGTGAATGTAGTAGTGTGAGTCATATGTCATCTCCAAAGAGTTAGATAAACTTGGCATGAGCTGATTTTTATTTACATTCAAACTACACACCATAATACCACCAGGATGTGTTGTATTTTCTTCAGACAATGATTTTTGCAGAGTGTCTTTTGATGCTGAATCTGGATGACTCTCATGTAAGATGTCATTAGGTTATAATGGACACTTCTCTAGTTGCAAAAAACTGTAGAAAAGACTTTTACCTTTAGAAAAAGCCAGGCTACATCTCTCATTAAACTCCCCATGACTGAGGAGAACACTTACATAGAGCCAGAGCCCCTATTTCAGGGTTTTCAGCTGGAGCTGACCCTCAAGGTTTCAAACAAAGCTAACAATATCCCTGACATTCCAGCACATGGATTTCTCTTCCTTCTTCAAATGCACTGAGTTCTGTCTCACCCAGTCTCTTTGCACATGTTCCCTTAGGTTGGTGTGTTCTGTCCACACTGAGTCAACACGATCTTTCAATTCTCAGCTCAAAAGTTACCTCCTACTCAGGTCTTCTGCAAGCTTGTACAGCCACTCTGGAAAGCAGTGTGGAGACTGCTCAAAAAAAACTAGGGCTGGAACCACCTTATGACCCAGCTATCTCACTCCTCGGTATTTTCCCCAAAGAGCTAGAATCGGCTTATTACAGAAATACAGCTTCATCAATGTTTTTAGCAGCTCAAGTTACTGTAGGTAAATTATGGAACCAACCCCGATGCAGCCAAATAGATGGAGATGGAAAAATTATGCTGAGTGAAATATCCCAAACTCAGAGACTCAAGGGTCAAATGTTTTCTCTCATATGTGGAAGCTAGAATACAACCAGAAACAGACTGAAAGTTAGCTAAGCTAATAATGACCTCAACATAGGTGAATTAATACATGAGCAAGGGGAACCTTGCCTATGACGTTGGAGGATGAAGGGAGGGGAGCAAGTAGGAAGGGAATAGGAGGGTCATCAAGGCAGATGGAGGGCAGGGGTAGGGGGGTTATCAACCCAGTGGGGAACCTTTGACTTTCATGAAAAGCCCAACTAACATGGGGGGTAAAGTAGGGGGGAAACACGGGATTGGGGGAAATCCAAAGCGGGGAGACCACGGTCTGGCATCAGCCTCAGATTGCTCTGTCAGTATGTATGTTTTCATGATTCCATGGCAATGATTCCCTCCTAAATGTAAGAGTGTGTTGAATGAATTTAAAAAAAAGTTACTTCCTCAGGGAAGCTTCCTTGATACTCACAGACATAGAAATTTAAGTAATTATATATGTTCGTGATACCCAGGCCATATCAGGGGGACATTTGGATATCATTCTGAGGGTACTAGGAACCACTGGAGAATTGAGGTAAGAAAATAGTCAGATTTGCAGTTTAGAAAGACCACACTGGATAATATTGCTGTTGCAGTAATCCAGGAATCCAGTAACTGCATTCAGAGTGAGGTGGTGGCAGAGTAGACAGAGAAACATGGGTGGATTTGAGTCATCTTTCAGAGATAAATGTCAGAACGTGGGTTTCATTAAATGTGGAGACAAAGAAGAAAAGCAAAGGATAACCCTTGGATTACTGATTTGAGTAACTACATGTGCGAACAGAGTAGGGACTGGAAGAAGAGAAGGAGAAATCCTAGACAGAGCATGATGAGTTCAGCTTTGAGCCTGTTGACTTTACAGTGACTGTGGGACAGCCAAACAGGATTATTTCTGTGTCATTTCTGAAGCTCAGCACAGGACCAGAAATGAAGGTTTGGACATAGATGTCCTCAGGTTGGCATTTGAAGTCACAGAACTAAGTTAGATCACCCACAGAAAGGGGCATGTAAACATAGAACAAAAGAAAAGTGGGGTCAGAGAATTGTGGGAAACACCAACATTTAAAAAGAAGGAAAAATGAAAAGAAATGGAACAGAAACAGAGAGAGATAGAGGCAGACAGAAGTAAAGAAGCCAAGAGAGAGCAGCATTACTAAAGCACAGAGGATTCCTGGGACAAGTGTGTACTATAACAATTGTGTGTTAATACCACAAGTGCAAACATGATAATCCACTCATGTTGCAAACCTGATATTTCATTGTTCTTCTTAAGGAAAGGAAGCAATTTCATTTCACAAGGAAATGAAGAAAGCTTATCAGAGCACTATACAGTATGTGTACACACATACAAATGTATAGATACAGATATAACAATTCTAACTATAGAGAATGGTTTTCTTTTTCTATATTTCCATTACATTCAATCTAAATGGTTTTTTCTCTCAGTCTGTTTCTTCCCCACAAGCATACATTTGAGCATGAAATAGTCATTTCTGGAAATATAATGTCACAAAAAGCCAGAGACTGAAAAAAAGATGTGAAAGTTTGGGGCCATCCTCATCTCTGCATATCCAATAATAAATAATAAATCACCAATTTTTAAAAATTCAACAATTATATGATACTTTGTCTAATTAGCCTCTAATGTGGTTGTAATGAGGTAAATGTTCTAGCATCAATGGATTATTGCTCTGTACTAAGGGAAAGTGATAAGCAGTATGTTTTAGTCAGCTTTGCATTGCTGTGTACAAAGAACAAGAGAAATGTAGAAGATGAAAAGTTTATTTTGGCTCTCAGTTTCAGAATTTCCTTCCACAGTCCACAGGCTCCATAGGTCTGGGTTCAAGGTGAGGCAGAACATTATGGTGGAAGGGCATGGCAGAGGAAATCTACTCAGTTCATGATGGCCAGGAGTCAGAGAGCTCTGCTCACCAGGGACAGAATATGAACCCCAAAGTTATGCCCCCAGTGATCTACTTCCACCAGTTACACCTTACCTGCCTATAGTTACCACCCAGTTAATCCAACCAAATGGATTAATCCACAAATCAGGCCACAAATCTCATAATCCAATCGTTTCACCTCTGAATATTCTTGTGTTATGTTGTCCCACGCATCAGTTTTTGGGCGTTAACTCGCATCTAAACTATAACGTAGTCAAAGGGAAATAGAGTTTTGAAAATTCAGAGAAAGGCCATGTTCCTTGTATGAGAGAAAGTAGGAAGCAAAAAGGCTGTGCTTTGAAGAGCTAACAGCATTTACTGAGTGCTTACAGTGTTCCTGTCACCGTGGTAGTTACTTCATGTGTTTTCTTCTTTGAAGGACTTGGGTATACTGAATGTAGAAATGGACATTATACACAGAGGAAGATGGAAACTTTGCTGTTCATCATAGCACTTGGCACAAGAACACAATGGCTGTTAATATTACTGGTGATTTCTGAATACTTCCTGTGCACCAGGAGCAATGCCAAGGCCCTTTGTACATTTCAGCCTCACAACATCCCAAAGATTCAAGTATTATAATTTCCACTTTACACATAAATTCAAATGAGTCATCCAAGAGAGGTCCCTGGTAAAAATCAAGTGACATACACAGTTAAGATTTTTAACTATATTGTTTTAAAAAGGAAATGTTTTTAGAAGTAGTGCAGGTTAAAGAGGACTAACAATGAACACTAAGGTACTCAGGGACAATCAATAATTGGAAGCCAATACCATGCCTAGATGGGGATAATGGGAGAAAATGGCATTATCAGAACCCAGCTCAGAGCCAGAATCACAAAAGAGGGTATCAGCAAAAGCTATGGTTACAGAAGGATACAGTTGCTAGAACCATGGAAAAGCAAGAAGGGAGTCAGAAGAATAAATTCTTCAAACTCTCTCTCCTTTCAACTCCAATCTCCATTATAAGTGCATCTCCTTGGCCAAACTCAACAACAATAAGTGTCCATCTGAGGCAGTCCATGAAAGACAGTTCTTCAGGGCTTTCAGCAAGGCAGAAAATGGTTGAACCTGGGGTTGAGTACACCAAGGTTACAACGTTTAACGCAGCAGAGCCATGTTTGTCCACACCCAAAACCAATACTTCATCTACTGCTTTTGTGTTTCTCCACCATACCATACAGTGTAGCTGCTCAGTAATACTTATCTAATGAATAAAATCCCCAGTGAAAGTTGAAAAAGCCAAGTTTGGGAGCTATGTATCCTGAGTTTAGGACCCAGAGCTCTGGTTATTCTGGAACCACCTCCTCATCATAACTCATTGCCTGCTCATTTGACCAAACACCACTCACTCCTTAGGATATGTTTTAGTCAGCTTTCTCACTGCTGTGACCAAAGGACCTAACAAGAACAATTTTAGGGATGCAAAAGTTTATTTGGGGGCTCATGGTTTCTGAGGTCTTGGTCCATAGAAGATCAGCTCCATTCCTTGGGACTCAAAGTGAGGCAGAACATCATGGCAGAAGGAAGCAGCTCACCTGATGATTGGGAAGCAGGGAGAGACTACTCGCCAGATACAGAATAGATGCCCCAAAGGCACATCCCTAATGACCCACCTTCTCCAGCCACACCCTACCTGCCTTCAGTTGCCAGTTAATCCCTATCAGGGGATTAACTCACTGATTGGGTTAATGTTCTTATAACCCTATCATTTCACTTCTCATCCTTTTAGCATAGTCTTACATTTTGAGCTTTTGGGTCATACCTTTTATCCAAACCATATCAGGGTATAAAAAGAAATCTTAGCAATGGGTTTCTTTCACAGTGAACCTTTCTGTAACGATGCTTATGTTGAAACACTCAGGATCCAGTGTGAGATATATGGTGCTTACTTTCTCAATATTTCTAGCACTTGTGATGGATAAGAACACCATTGAATCTTCCAGCTCTTTTAGGATTCCCATCCTCATTCACTATTTCATTAAAAGTAAATCTTTAATCTGCTACAAGGAAGGAATGTCTGAGATACATGCTATGTAAACTGACTTCAAAATTCAGATACCAGTAATATTATAAATGGAGAAGAAAAATTGCCTTTGTGTTCTTCAACATTGAGTTTGCAGCATAAAAACAGCTCTAGATATATCAAATAAAGGAATTTTAAGTAGGAAATTGGTTATAAAGGTGTTGCAATGTCTGGAAGACCAAAAGAAGCAATTTGACAATAGGCCCTACATTTACCCCATTACATCCCCAGTGCCTAGCACAGAACCTGGCATGTAGCAATGGTTCAACAAGTGTTTATTGGATCTATGATTACACTTGTGGGGGAGGGGATTTGGGCTGTCAGCCTAAAAAGGCTACTAGTTCTGTTGGCAAGCGTTAAGACACCTATATGACTCTAATAATTCCACTGATTGGATATATGGTTTGGTCTTCGGTAAGAAGTCATATTCAAGGTCTTCTGTTCAAAACTTTTTAATGGGTAACATTTATTGAGCCCTAGCTACTAGGCAGCAGGTACTATTACAAATACTTCTCTAAGTGAGCACTTAGAAATATCACCTCCAGCATAACCCTAGGATAATGGGTTCATTATTCCTCATTTTATATATGAGGATGAAAGTGAGACAAAGTGCTCTTAAGTAACATCTGAGATCATACAATATAGAAATGCAGAGCCAAGCCGTCACACACATAGTCTGGCTCCCAAACCTATGATCCTAATTTTCATACCATACATTCTCCCTTGCTCTTGATGAAAATTCAGCCTACCTTTCCACCTTCATTTCCAATTTTCCCTACTGTACTCCAGGGCAGAAATTAGCTGTTGTTTTCTAGCCTCTTATTTCCCCTTCTTCTGGGCCCATAGAAGACCATATTTTGCAGCTCTTTCTCATGGTTGGTATAGCTGCGTGAATGAATGTAGCTGAAGGAGTGTGAGCCATGGTGAATGCACCCCTTCTAGGCCTGGCCCATAAACCTTGAACACTTAGTGCCCTACATATCTTCTTTCCCTGTCCTTCAGCATGAAGAAGATAAGCACGGTGAACTAAAATGCCACATGCTGAAGAGCTGGAGCTACAGAACAGAAGGCTGAATCCCTGGATGTTGCTTGGATAAGAGCTGAGAATCAAACAGGTGCATCTGTGTGCACCTTTGAGCAAACAAGAGATAAGCATCTATCAGATTCATGCCATTATTATATAGTAGATTTCCTCCTTCCCTTCCCCTCCTACAACCTCTTTCTCTCCTTCCTGCATTCCTTTCTCTTTATCTCCCCCTTTCTCTCTCTTTTAGCAGTTGAGTTACCTTAAAAAATACATAAATCAAAATCTATCTATTGTCCTTTGAACATGCTTCTGGCTGTTTCACATACTTTTTCTAAGAATTCTCATTCTCTCCTTTAATTACATTCTAAAAATTATTCAAGGCCTAAGCCAAGGACAATCACCTTCAAGCAGCTTTCTTCCACTCCCATCAGTCACTGTGATAGTTCTTTCTCTCAGCTTCCTATAGCACTTTTTAAATCTACACCTTTCATGTACACTTATTGCAGCTCCAATTCTGCATGCCTTATTTTTCTAGTGAGAGTGAGTGTAGGCTCTTCAAGGTCAAAGATCATGTTTTATGTTTTTTATATGATTCTAAAGTGCATAGCATGGTGTTGTGCCTTGGGAATTTTCCATAGATATTTATTGAACTAGTTAAGTTCAATAAAGTATGTTTTCCTAATAACTATCCTTCATTGTTAAAACATGAAGTCATGTAAACTATAATTTGCTGGTTTTGATGTTTTTATTATTTTTTCACCAACATACACATTCTAACTCTTCTTAACAACTGCTTAGAGGAGACAGAAGGCAAGCTTATCAAATTTCAGATGGCAGAGACTAGAAGTAATAAATAATGCACAAAATGACAGAACTAAAACTAGACAATTTGGATTGAAGCAGATAATATTAAGTAGGGGTAACTACAAAATTACATTTAAAAAAACCCCAGCTGTCCAATTTCAGTATGGAATGACATGGCTAACATCAATTTATAGGGAGAGACTTTCAGGTTTTAACTGGCTGCAGGGCTGACATGAGCCCAGAGTGGTACACAGGACTCTGTTCACAGTGAGGTGGAGTGGCAGGCCAACTATTCATATTTCAACAAGTCACAGGCATGAATGAAGGTTGCTGGAGAGTGATCAATTAAAGGTGGATGGAGCCTCAATGTTGGGTAAAACCCACAATAAAGGGTAAACAAAGTCCTATACTTTAAACTGGGCAAGTTAAATACATGGGTTAACCTTTACCTGTGAAATGCTGGTAGGACTCCTCCATTTGAAGATACCATTAAGTGGTTTCTGACATTAATATAGTATTTATAGGGCAAGCTTGATCCCCTGAAAGGTTTGCTTTAGAAGTAGAACCTAGTAAGTTTTAAAAAGGTTTGTTATTTTACATTTGATTCTCCTCCTCAGTGTCAGGGTTATAGCAGACCATCACTTAAGTCTCGTAATTACAGAAGCTGAAAAATGCTGTCATTTGTAAATTCAAATCATCATTGGGAGAGAAAGAAAGTACATTCCATCTTCTCTGGGCTCAGCTCGATTCTAGGATGCTAGATAGACTTGTTCGTAGAAACCTATACTTCCTGAATGCTAGAATCAAAGTTCTGGCAGGAAGGCTATAGCCTGGGCCTTGGCACTAGAACACTGAAAAGGTGAATACGGTCTTAGTGTTAACAGAAGCCTAGCATCTGGAACAAGGGTGCTGCTCCAGTCATGTTGGCCAGTCAACATAGGAAGAACTAATTCATTTCTGTACCATGATTTAAAAAGGATACAGGCAAATTGGTGCATATCTAAAAGAAGATTATCAGAATGTTGAAGGGACTTAGAAACCAAATCACTAGCTACCTTCTGGTGGCTAAAGCTCCAGGAGGGTAGGAAGAGGGCACCATAAATATTCCAACTGTCTTCAGCATGTGAATGCTATTTTGTCAAAGAATTTTGGAAGTTTAGGTAATGCCAGAAAGCAGAACTGGGATTTAAGTTCAAAATGAAGTTTTAAAACCATTATAGCTCTTCAGAAATGGAATAGAATGTGTGAATATGCAAGGTTTAAGATGTTCAAGTAAAGACTCAATGGCTGTCATACATATTTTAGCTGGAATTCAAGACATTGGGTGGGAAATTAGATAACAGGGTTTCTAAAATTCTATGAGCCACACAATCTGTAAATGAGTAGTATGGTACAGAATGTGAAGGGAGGTTATTACCTTTAGATTATTTTGGTGTTACAGTCTAGTTTTTTGAAGATCATTCCATCAAAAAGGGCACAACCCATGGATTATTTAATATGCAATATGTAAGGGGAAAATAAAGTCTTTGTAGCATTATGAAATAACAGTTTCTGAGGGATAAGTAAAAAGAAATGTTCAATGAATACCACAGGAATTCCAAAGTCTACCAGAGTGTGAGGGAAGGGGCAGCAAGAGGGTTGGAAATCCTGTTTCCCAAGGACAAGGAACAGACATGCTTGGTACCATGCCAGGTGAGCAGACATCTATCCTGGGGCTAACAGGCTTGCTTTTCACCTCCTATCTCAATAGGCCATGGCAACAAACACTCCAGGATCACACTGTTCATGAGAACTGATTTCCTTGGGAAAACCATGCACTTGGGGCTGGAGCGGTGGCTCAGCGGTTATGGCACTTGCCTGGCATGTGTGAGGACCCGGATTCGAACCACAGCACCACATACACAGCTAAGTGTCAGAGCAATGAAAACCAGATGAAAAAAAAAAAAAACTAAACAGAATTGATTCTCTCTCACACACACTGTCCCTCTCTCTCTTAAAAAGAAATGCACTTTTCTCTTTCTTGGACTCTTCCTCTTTTTCACGGATGGGAGAAAATGCATTGTTTTTATGATGCAGAGTCGTTTTTTTGGTGAAAGTCACGGTAATTCGAACTTGAATATAAAGATAGGTTCTAACACCAGGAACCTGGAGGATGGTACCACATTTGCGGGACGTGGGAACAGAAGAGGGCGGAAAAAGGACAAAGTACCCACCAAAGTACCACCCCATGTCTTGTCCCCTGACCACCACGAAGCCCTCCCATCTTTCAGTCTAGACCATTGCCCACTCTCCAAGTTCGCGTTGGGAGCGGTGTGAAGTGTGCACCTGCGCCGGAAAACAGACACTTTCAGATTCAGGCAAGGTGATTTTTGAAGAGGTCCATCCACTTGCGCACACCTCTAGCCTTCACCGCTTCCCTGACGCTTCGGGCAGACCTCCTGGCTACAACTCTCGCTCCGGCTGCCACAAAACCCCGGAGCGCCGGAGTGGGCGCGCGGGCTGCGCGCGGGCCGGCGCCCGGAGCTCTGGGCATGCTCAGTTGCGCGGGCAGAGCTCCGGGCTCGAGCCAGGCTCTTTCTGCACCACATTCATCCGCTGCCAAGGGGAGCCGCCGGGCGCTCGCAGGATCCGCGCGCGCTGCCTTCAGGAGGACGTGGTTGCCGCGCCCCCCGCCACCCCATCGTCTCCCGAAGCCATGGCTAGCCTCGGCCACCCCGCCGCCTTTGGCCGGGCCACCCACGCGGTGGTGCGGGCGCCGCCCGAGTCCCTCACCCAGCACGCGCTGAGGCGCGCCAAGGGCGACGAGGTGGATTTCGCCCGCGCGGAGCGGCAGCACCAGCTCTACGTGGGCGTCCTGGGCAGCAAGCTGGGGCTGCAGGTGGTGGAGTTGCCGGCCGACGAGAGCCTCCCGGACTGCGTGTTCGTGGAGGACGTGGCCGTGGTATGTGAGGAGACAGCCCTCATCACCCGACCCGGGGCGCCGAGCCGGAGAAAGGAGGTAACTGCCCACCCGGCAACGCGAGGGGCGCGGCCCGGGGCGCGCTCCGGGCCCTCCCCTGCCGCCCGCGGCCGAGTTGCCGGCGGAATCGGCCCCCGGGCTAGTTCACAACTTCCCATTGCGGGGCGAGCGGGTGTGCGTACGGGTGTGAATGAGAGCGTCAGAGAGAGAAGTTCATTGTTCACACCTCCTGGCTGTGGGCAGCCTTCCAGACGATCCGATTGAGTGTGGTTGTGCGGACTGGGACAGGTGGGTGGGCTGGGGAATCCATCTCGCAAGCACTGTTATGTGTAAAAATTAAACAGCAGAAAAGATAAAGCAACTGTGAGTGTTTACCAAGGAGCTGGAGCCAAGAGAGGCTCACGCAGGCGTGGGGGCAATGACAGGGTGCCCCTCCAGGGGACAGCACCCGTCGGTGGTGAAACCCTGAAGCCCCTACTGGCTCTCAGAGCAGGGCGAGCCAGAAGAATTAAAAGGCCAGGCGTCAGTGCCAAGGCCCTGGGGCGATCCGAGTTACTTTTCAGTGGTGGTGAGAAGTCCCCACCTGGGGCTGTCAAGTGAATGAATTTAAGGGGAGGGTTTTGTGGGTGAGCTGTGCTAAATGTATGCGTCAATGGGTTAGGTTCGAAAAGCTGTACTCACTGTGGGATGTTGGCTTGTGTGCTTAATTAAAAATGATTGTTTCTCAAATTCCGTGATTTTTTTCCCTATATTTTTAACTTACAGCAATTCATAGAGCTTTTGGTGTTCTCAAAGGATAGTAACTAAAATATTGCAGCTGTGAAAAAGGCTGTGATTGCTTTAAAGACAATGTAGGTTAGTGGGGAGAGACAGACTGAGATTGGATTTTAAAATGCCATCTGGCTTTGGATTCTCCTCATTGCCTGTTAAGAGCCCAGGCCCAAGACTCTCCGTTGCTATTGGCATCGTTGCCATTACAAGACGCAGGTGGTTTCTTTCATATCTGAGGTTTAAGAAATTTTTTTCCATTTCTTTATTCACTTCACATTGGAAATGCTTCATAGCGCTTGTGATCAAAATATGCTTATTCTACATGCACTCCACTACTATGTGAGGTTGATGGAACCTTACATAGTCTAAGAATAAGGATATTCCATTTATTTTTCACTGAGATAATCAAGTTTTTTCCCACCCTACTTTAGGAGAAAATCTTGAAAAGAGTAACAGGTCTCATTCTCCTAGCTCTTTTATCTCCTTTGACACACCTTGCCATCTTCAAGTCTGTTAGATGCCCACTCTGTTTTAACCTGGTAAGGAATGTAACCCCATTTGAATATCTTCTAATGTGTTCTACAACATATGGAACAACTGTGGTTTCTATTTAAGAGTAAAATAGGTTACAGAACCCCTTTCAAAATGGTTTGCATTTGATGAGAGTGGTCCAGTTTCCTCTCAAGAAACTGTCACTTGTATTTGTTCATCCATTTCACTTTATTTCTATAATAAAACCTTTCAGGTTTTGGTTTCCCTGATCTAGAGTTAGCAGTGATCTTTCTACCCTGCCCAGATTTTGAAACATTTTCGGCCTATAGCTAGAGGTCACATAGTTCAGTGGATGAGAACATTAGGCTGGATCTCAGCTTCACCATTCCAATTCTGTCACGTTGGGGAAATGTCTCTTGCCTTAATTTTCTCACCTATAGGATGGGCATAATAATACCTATTTCACAAAATTGTAATAAATTTATTAAGCCACCTGAAATTCAAAGGTGAGGACCTTCAGTGAATGTTGACTATTAGTTATTCACTTGATGGGTCATGGAAGAATGACTCCTTGAGTAAGAAGCAGTCTGTGATACACCAATGTAGTTAGTGACATTTCCACTTCCCAGGAGGAAGGTGAGTTACTTTCCTGCTTTACTTATGCTTCGTCTTTATCTGTCCTGTGACCCTGCCTCTCAGCTTGGCTCTCCGTGTATGATCTCTCCCAGAAACACTTTTGCTACTGCCCATGATCTAGAACACTAGGGGTAACAGACCTTCCGGCCAGGGAGAGGAAAACTCCCAGGAATGCTTCTGGAAAGCAGGACCATGAAGGGAACCACTTTTTGAAATCTCTATCAGTACAATGCTTGTTGAAACAAATGAATTAAATGCTAGTTAGCTAATACAGACAAGTTTATAGTAACTTCAAGATCCTTTTTGGATTGTTATATAATTTTCATGTGATATCTACCTTCCTAACTGAAACTATACAGCAACCAAGGAATTATTTTTAATTTATTATCACTTATCTCCTTCCCTCCAGTCTCTTCTCTCTTCATTTTATTCCCACATGGTAGCCAAGTTTATCATTTTAAAACTCAAATCTGATACTGTCCTTCCTCTGATTAAAATTTTGAGGGACCCCTGCTGAGCTAGATAAAACCATGAGCTGGGTTCTGCTTGCCTTTTCAGCTCCTGCTTCATCTTCCAACACTTGGCTGAAGCCAGGTTTATCATACTACTGCTTTTCTGGACACACATTTTTCTTTGATATGGGACATGGTTCCCCCTTCCTCTCTTCCTTTTACCTGACTGCTTCTATTTACGTTTCATTTCTCAGCCAACTGTCATCATTAATATTATTAGCTAACACTTACTGGGTGCTTGCCATCTGCCACAAACTACCAGAATCTTGCTATGTATTTCATTAATATTCAAATCAACTCTTTAAGGTCAACACTGTTGTTATTCCTGTTTTAAAGTTGAGGAAGCTGAGGTTTAGTTTAAATAAATTGCCTAAGGTTATAGAATGAAACCAGTGAAATCAGGATTTGAATCCAGGTTTGCAGGACTCCAAAGCTATAGTCCCACCCTCTATGACATCAGACTTTAACTTTCCTAAGTGTGGATTGGTTCTCTTTTTTTTAATTGGTGCATAATAATTTACATAATACAGGGTTTCATTATGGCAGATTGATCCATGCATATAACATAATAACATAATTTGATTGGTTTCTCTCCATACATTCACTTACCTGCCCCTCCCTCCTAGATCCCCTTCCTCAGCCCTCATGTGAAAGCCCAGTGTTTGCCTTAATAGGGCCTTCAGAGATTTATAAAACTCTGGCCCTGTGTACATTAAGCTTGATTTTTGGTGAAAGAAACTGTAGATACAGAAAATCAGTAAATTATATTAGTTGTCAAGTAGTTTTGTATCTTCAGGATGGTGAGTATTTTTAACATGTTTAATATTTTAAAAATAAATCTGCCTTGAAAAGCCTGTTTTATTTTGAATGAATCCAACTTATTTTTAGAGGAAAAGGCCAACTCTTAAATGCCAAAGCATGTAAGAAAATCCTTTGAAAGCTGAAGCTGGATGAGTAAATGGGTGTGATGATTTTAAAAATCAATTAAAATTTTCATATAGATTATTCCTGTCTGCAATACCAAGTTCAGAAAATGTGAGAGGAAATGCAGTGAGAGTGAGCCTCACCCTGTATTTGCAGCTGGCCACCTAGTTCCCCACCTTAGAAGCAACTACTAATACCATTTTCCTGAATTCCTTCCAGAAGGGTTTTAGAATATAATGATTAACTGATACAGCTTTGTTGAAGCAAAATTGTGAAATGTATCCTATTCCCTTTTGTCCCTTTTATTAAGAATGATTTTATCCTTTTCTAGGTACTAAGTATCAGTGTGTGGGATAATTCTGACCAGGAGAAAAACCATACAGACACATTCTCACAAAGTGATAATAGCTTTAATTATTTTTTCCTTGATCATTTTCTTTTTAGGACCTCTTAAGGAAGAAGTCAGTGCTTAGAACAGGGTTATAAATCCTAAAAGAGAAGTAGGCATCAAGTGGGATGATGGGGACACAAAATGGAAGGAGTGAGCAATATATGTTTTGGTAGATGGTCTCCTTCTAGTAGAGCACTTAACTACTAGCACCTACATATTTTGGTCCTAGGTTTATTCTCTGGCTAGGAAAAAGCATAATTATGTTAATCCCTCAGCCTGAGGCAAGGTGAATAGAAAGTTCATGTCTAATAACAGGAATTAATAAATGTCAAGTTTTTGAGTGTGTTTAAATCCTAATAGATGGTATTAGTATTAGTATTAGCCCTATTTAACAGAAACTGAGGCTTAGTTAACCAAGATTAAGTAATTTGACCGAAGACACACAAATAAGAAGTTACAGATATGAGATTTTCATGAAAATGTTAAGGTCATTTTTTGCTTTTGAAGAGCTTATTTCCAGTTGTGGTTAATCCTAACAGACATTAAATAGATATAGAATAAGTGCTTGAATACCATTTTATACATTAATGATATATAGTCTAACTTAGATGTTAGCTAAGCGAATCATTTTACTTCCCTTCTCTCAAAATTGAAGTAAATTATTTTCATTTTAGTTAAAAACATAATAATTCTACCATTTACATGAACCTCCTAAATTGCCTAGGCACAATTTGTGCATAATTGTCTTATTTACCACCAGAGTGGATGTTTGCTTTTTTAAAATGCACATATTTTCTGAACTTCAGTTTTACTTCAGGTGAGGATAACGCCCTAAACCATAATTAGGAATTACTCCGTCACTGAGATGGAAAGTGAATGTGCTCCAGGCTGTTCACATGGCAGCAGATTAATGAGTCTTGATAAATCGTCACCTCCAACTGGTTAGAACAACTGTTCGTTTTCAGGATGTTTCTTTTTCAACTCTTTGCATGGCCTTGGCAATAATGTTTAGAAATTGATATATTCCAGAGACTGGGATGCATTCCATAGTGTAATCTGTTCCTATACAGTTGATCTCAAAAACCTTGAAAATAAGAACAAAATGATGTGTAGGGAGTGACTCCTATTAGATACTGTTAGCTGAAAATGAGCTTTCTGCAGAGATTCTTAGATTCATTAGAGAATCATTATATGACTAAGAAGGCAGGGCTGGATCTCTTGTAATTCAGATATGCTGGAAAATTGCTTTTGCATGTATTTAAATTTTTATTAAGCTCAGATTTCTTCAAAATTAGTTTTATTATAGAAATAGTAGGTATCCATCTAAACTACAACTACAGAAAAATTTACTTAACATTTTAGAACAAATAGACTTACCTTGTACTGCCTTTATGCCATTAGTAAATTATTTGTGGCATTTTATAACCTCAATATAAATTTGGAGATTTATGTTGAAAAACTGAATGCTGGTTATTTTATGAGTCTTTGTTATTAAAATCTGTAACCATTTCAGAAAGCCTCATTTTCTGAATGGCAATCTGAATATGTGGTGGTGTTCATTTCCCCTTATCAAGGGGGCATCATAATTAAAGATAGAATAGCTGAAACCTTAATAAGAGTGAAAGGTTTCATTTAAATAGAACACAGTGCATTGTTCACACCAGGTAGTCTATAATTATTTATTTACCAAAACTGAATCTGCTGATGTTCTGTCAGAATTTCATATCTGACCTTTGAAGTTGGCTTCCATCACTTTCCATAAACTGATATTAGGCATTAAATCTTTCAGAGTCCTCAGGCTCATTTCATAAGCATAAGTCCATCTAAATAGACAACCAAGAGTAATCTCAAACAACAAATCCCATTAAAAATTGTGTGTATATAATATCATCCTAGTTCACTTTGTCATTGTCAAATAACTTAATAATGTTCATTGTGTTCCCGAAGCTGAGTGCAGAGGAGCAGTAACATCGCATAGAAAGGAATAAACACCAGACTTTAGACTTCTGTTTCTAAATGTCCAGACCATCCAAGCAAGTATTACAAGAGAAATCAACACAGCAGAGTACAAAGATAAAAGTACAAAGTATTACAGTTTGGTTTAATTTTACCCAACAGATCAATGTGTAAGAATCTGACTCAATTTATGTGCAAATTTAAGTGAATGCAACATTTAAGCTGCTTTTCCAGCTGAGTGAAGTTACAGGGTTGTCGTTGTGATGAAGAGGTATAAACATCAATATTTTGCTTGATTCGAATATGTGCAAGTAAATAAACCTTTGCCTTCATTTAAATATTTTTGCCTTGTTATTTTTTTTGTTCCCATACTGTTTAAGAAATATTAAAGTTTTCTAATTTTGTGTGGCAATAATTATGCATGTGACAATTGCGTTGAAAAGGTCTTTGCTTTTGAAAGTGAAGGGATAAGGCTGGAGTGGTGACTCAGCGGTTGTTGCACTTGCCTGGCATGCGTGAGGACCTGGGTTCAAACCCCAGCACCACATACACAACTAAGTTGGCGCAACAAGGGACATGTGAAAAACTAAGTAAAGTTGTTTCTCTCTTTCTCTCTCTCTCTCACTGTCCCTCTCTCTTTACAAAAAAAAAAAAAAAAGAAGAAGAAGAAAATGAAGGGAAAATAGTTGCATCACTCATGTATGTTTGTGCATTCAAGCTAAACCCAATATTTGGTGCTGGAGATATGTAGATGAATTAGCTATCTCTAATGCCCTCAAGGATCTTGTAGTCTAGATAAGAAGGCAGAACAATGGCAGACCCTTGCAGAACAAAGTCTGTGACAGAGCCCTGCCTGGTACTGTGGACACTTCATAATTGCTTCCAGAAGGAGCAATTATTGTGTGAGAATAACTGGAGGAGGCAGAGAGGGGATGCCTTTGCCGATATGAAAAGCTCATGAGATAGGATGGTGATTTCACTAATCTTTGGAAAGATGTTAGATTGAAAAAAGGCCCACCTCTGCCTTTTTAGATGTGTTGCACTTTCAGATACCTGATTCCAGATTCACCAAGAGAACTACAGTATTTCTTGCTTTGGGGTTAGAGAAACTTGGCTGTCTCCCAAATCTCTATAAATCCCTTAAGGGTCTGGCTCCCTTTCCAGAATTCCTAATCAGCACACCTTGGGAACTATGTGGTCAACCCTGGAATGCACTGAAGTTCTCTTCAGGCCTGAGACTTATTTCTGGAAGTTGCCATTTAGATTCTGGAAAGGCACTTTGAGGGCGGAGGCATCTGTAAGTTGTCAGTGCATTCTTTGCTTGGCGATCATTTTTCCTCCTTGCCCCATAATTTGGCACTTTAGGACATATCAGGCAAACCTGACATCCTGTTGTATATATAATATTATCTGTGTCGGTGACACATAGGAAAAAACTAATTTCTATTTGGTGTTGAAATGTGTTTTTGTTCACAGGTCTCTTCATCTTGACAGTAATGAGCACTGAATCCCATACTAACATAAATCAAGGGCACCCTCAGCTGAGCAGCATCTCTAAACATGTACTCCTGGAAGTAGTGTGTTTGGGAAACAGCACTGTCCTATGGAGTGGAAGATGCTATTTTTGATTTCTGAAATGATAGTAAGATCTAATATTCTTTTCAGCTTGAAGATGCTGTTCTTTTGAAACTCAAGCAGGTTGTGCTGGGGCCAAGAGCGTAAAATGGAAAAAGGATAAAGAGAAAGGGGAAATGGTCAAGAATCAGTGATAACTTAAGATTCATGGGAGGGAAATAGGATTTGATAAATAAAAAGTAGTGGATTTTATTCAACCCAAGACATTTTCCTTTTTCCACTTAATTAAACAGTCATATAAACTCGTATCTTGCTAATGATACCATTATGAGATGAAGTTGAATCTGCTAAATTTACTTCAAAAGCTCTGCTTACTCAATCATTTATAGCACATTTGAAAATAAAATTTTCCTATAGAAAACTTAAAAGTCATTGAAATAGCATAAGATTCTTAGACCCACATAATTTCTGCCATCACACATTACTCTCATCCGTGTCTGCCAGTTGACATTTCCATGGTAAAGGTGAATCAGTGGTTATAAGGTATGTGCTGGAAATTAGGTTTTTTATTGTAACCAAAGGTTTTTATTTGTCCAGGTAATTATTTCCTTAGATTTCCATCCTGATGCTGAACATTCAGTTTTGTTTTCCAAATTTTAACTTTTGTCTACAAAAACTTCATGAAGCTATTTTTCTATGTAAAGACAAAAAAGCAATAACCTATATAAATGTAGCCTTTCTATATATATGTACATAAAAAGTTTAACCCATGTTTAGAGATGCTGCTTAGCACAATATTGCTAGCCCAGTAAAGAAGTTTTTTTTTTTTTAATGTAGAGATATATGTTAGTGGTAAGCCTAGGCAATTTACCCTAAAATGATTCAAATAGCTAAAATTAGTGAGTTAATCCTTTTGCAGTTACAAAATCATCATAATAGAATACAACATATCCATTTTCTTATTCTTCTTATTCTTATTAGTCATAAGGGAACCATCGTTTTAGGAAGAAAGAATAATATAACTATAGTTTGGCTTTGCGTCATATTTTAGGCCATTTATGATATAATTTCTAGTTCAACAGTTTTGTGTAGAGAAATTAAATCTGGTATATTTTGAGGTATTCAAGCCACTTTTGTTCTTGCTTTGGGTATATTTTTATCTTTCTGCATCCTGTCTTAATCCTCCATCAGGGTCCCTGGTGTATTCCAGCTTTCTTTTCTCTGAAAAATACAGTGTTGGGAGGTACTAAACATATGGAAAGTTTTAGCCTCTTTAATCTTCAAGTCTTTCCAAACCATCGCAACTATATAAACAGTTTTAACTGAATAGAATGCATCCCTAAGACAAGACTTTTTGTACTATTTGTCCTTTTCCGAAAATGGCTATTTTCCACTTGCTAGAAGATCATTAAATCAATTTTTAAATGACCACTAAATATTATTATTATCATAAAATTAATTAAAGTATTAGAATATACTATAACACAGTAAAGTATCATTTCATGAAACTTGATTTATTTGTATATATTTGTTTCTGTGTATACTGATTCAGTAAATGAAATACATTTTTTTCTCTGAGTTATGGTGAAAAAAATACAAAAATCCACTGTATTCCTTTTCAGCCAGACTATATCACTTAACCTCTTTGTAGAAATTCCGGAGAGCCACACATGTTGGCCACAGGGATTCTGGGTATCATGAACAAAATCTTAGCATGTTTATTATGTATACCAAGTCACATTTGATTTCTTTTTGTTGTTGTTGCGGGGGGGGGGGGCATACCAGGGATTGAACCCAGGGGTTCTTAACCACTGAGCCACATCCCAACCCCTATTTATATTTGATTTTGAGACAAGGTCTTGCTAAGTTGCTTAGGGCTTTGCTAAAATGCTAAGGCTGGCTTTGAACTTGGCTTTCCTCCTACCTCAGTTTCCTGAGTCATTGGGATTACAGGAGTGCGCCACCTTGCCCCCGCTCACCTTTGATTTCTACTCACTTGGCTTGACTCTTTTCAGTGATGTTTTTCTGGCTGTTTGGACCCCTGTCAATTCAGCAAACTGGTTTTGGGTACTTGATTCTGCGTGGCCTGGTAGATGTGACCAGGAAACATGAAGAAGAAGATTGTAAACTTTACCATTTGCTAAAAGCTTATTCTACTTCCCTTTCTTTGGTGACATATTCTAACCAGGTAAGGGAAGATTACATTGAGAAAGGAAGGCATATGTTATGGTTTGGATGATAGGTGTCCCCCAAAATCTCAATATGTGAGACAACGTAAAAAGGCTGAGGTGAAATGATTGGGTTATAAGAGCCTCAACCCGCACAGTGAGTTAATCCCCTGATAGGGATTAACTGGCAACTGAAGGCAGGTAGGGTGTGGCTGGAGAAGTTGGGTGTGCCTTTAGGTATATATTCTTTACCTGGCTTGGAGTCTCTTCTGTTTTCTGGAGCCATGCCTTGAGATGCTTCCCTCTGCTGCGCTCTTCCACCATGACGTTCTGCCTCACCTGTAGCCCTAGGAATGGAGCCAGCCTTTTGTGGACTAAGCCTTCTGAAGCCATGAGACCCCCCAAATAAAGTTTTGCTTCCATAAAATTGGTCTTATCAGGTCTTTGGGTCACAGCAACAACAAAGTTGAGCAAAACAACATAGTTTTCCATCTGAACTTACATCTTTTGCATTTTTAAAAATAGCAGATTCAGTTGGGTCACACGCAGCAGGAGGGAATAGCTTCTCCCAGCAGCCCCCAAGGGGAGGCTGAGATGCACACTATCACCAGGAAGCCTCAGGGTCCAACATGAAGTTGGCTGTGGAAACTCTTGGAATGGGGATAGAAACTCAGGACACTTGTTTTTCTTTTTAGTTCAGAGAATTCCAGCATGAGTACCAAAACATAATTGTAATTTTCACGTCGTTTTCAGATCAGTGCCTAAAGGCCTAGAAACAACCTTGAAAAACCACTGATTTCACCATCTTTTCTTCATACTTCCACAGCATTAGACAGGTGGAAATCCAGTCTTTATGTAATAGTTACTACAAGAGATTTAATTTTCATCCTCAGTTGTCCCATTTTAGCAATATTTATTAGTGATGGTGCCCTTTAGGCATGAGACATTCGGGATTGATGTGTAAGTTGGGGTTCACTCTGACTGTTTACTGATTACAGGGAAACCAGACATCTGATTTTTAGTTCCCAGCTGAGCAGCCTACTTCTAAGGGTGGAGCGTGCTCCCTCACGTGTGCTGTTTTGTCCCCACAAAAAGAGTGTTCTGAAGATTTTGATAAAAGACATTAATAATAAGGCAAACTATGTAGCTGTGACCGGAGAAATTGTATGTTTGTTGGAATTGAGCAGCTTGAAGCTATAATTACATGAAAAAAATGGGCAGTAAGATTGTCATGTCTGTGTCTCATTTTTCTTTGTGAGCACTGAGCTGGATAACTGAAGCCTCTGAGTGGTTTGCAAGAAAACTGAGGATTAATATTGTTTCTAAACTGGACCCCAGAGAAGCTTCTTAGGGAGGGGGTGGAGTAATAAGGATTTAAGTTAGAGCAATTTCTTGAAAGTAAATGCAGAAAAACACATGATACAGCCCATTGGCCTCAGTGCAGCTGAGGGCTCAATTATGATTCGATCCACAGTCCCTGGAATGCTTTCCTGCCTTGAGGTCAGCCTAATGACAATAAATGCTGCAAACATAGCAGCTACTGTCCCTTGGCCTGTTTTAAAACACCCCACCACCACCGTGCATACATAGAGTTTGTACACCTTCTGAATCAGGTTTGGATAAAATAATTTTTCTAACAGTCATTTCCTTGTGAATAACACTTGGTGGTAAGGTGGGTTATCAGAAATGCTTAGAGGAATTGTTGAGTTTCATTATTTTGGTGATGTTCTAGTCAGGACAGATTTTCTTTTTTCTCTTCTTCTCCTCCTCCTCCTTTCCCTTCCCCTTCCCCTTCCCCTTCTCCTTCTCCTTCCCCTTCCCCTTCTCCTTCTCCTTCTCCTTCTCCTTCTCCTTCCCCTCCTTCTCTTTCTCCTTCTCCTTCACCTCCTCCCCTGCCTCCTCCTTCTCCTCCTTTTTCTCCTTTTTTCTCCTCCTCCTCCTCCTCTTCTTCTTCTTCACTGAGCTTCCAACTTGTGATTGCATCCATGCAAGTCTCCTTTTTATTTTGTTTTTACCCTTGAGGTGGGTTGTTTTTCTGTAGCTGTTCGTGGAACAGAAAGAGTACCTGCAGTTCTTTGAGCACCCACACCCTTTCCCTTTCCCTTTTAGGGGAGTTTCTGCAACACCATGGATTGGTCCTTATACTATGAGTCTGGACAAGTTATAACTCAGAAGTGGATCAAACTCACCGTAGTGGGCCACTTTGGTCTTATTGTTTGTTAGTAAATGAGCTGGAATAGACTAAAACATTTCAGAGTGCATGTGTTACTTGTAATACAGCCACATATTATTTCATGTAACCTTTGTTTTATTTATACAAATACACATGTGTTCTCATGTGTGCTGTAGGTCACAAGTATGAGTATTTCTCGATGTGGGTCATTGTCAGGGGATTTGAAATCTACTTATCTAAGAGACCAAAATAAAACTTAAATACGTACTGTCATTTTAGTTCTTGTTGAGATTATTTACGTTTCCAGCAATAATAGAATTTTAGCGTGTGTCAGTGGCACTTGACTTCCACTGAGCAAATGGGCAGTTTGGTCCTGCGGCCCTGGGCATTTTATAATCTAATAGAAAGGTAAAGACACATCTAAATTTAGCAAAATGTAGGAGTTGGAGAGGAAGAGAAAAATATACAGTGTGGGTGGAACGTTTCAGGGTCTTCCCAGTGAATGGGAATTTTCAAATACCAAGCACTTCCTTGAGTTAATGCCATGGAATATTTCCACACACTTAGTAGTGATACATTCATTTCATTTCTAAATCAAATAATGTAATGTTTGTGATATTAAACCCGGGATGGCAGGTGTTCAGAAAACTTACCACCACTGGCCACATGAGAGCCCAGTACATTTTCATGTTTTTGACCATGGTCTCATTCCCACTGCTTCTGCTTCTGCTTGCTCCTCACTGACCTGTCCACCATTGAGTTGTAAAAGACCTACCTTCAAAGGGCCTGAGAATCAGATTTTTTTTTTTTTTAAGAAAGAAGGACAGTGACAGAGAGAGAGAGAATCAATTTTTATTGAGTTTTTCACATGGCTTTCGTTGCTCTGACCCCTAGTTGTGTATGTGGGTGCTGGAGTTTGAACCTGTGTACTTGCACATCCTAGGCAAGTGCCGTAACTGCTGAGCCACTGCTTCAGCCCCAAGAATCAGCTTTTAAATGAAGCCTCTTATGAAGGAGTAGGAAATAAGTGTTTGTTGATCAGATGATAAATAACTGGTCTAATGAGACCCTTCTCCAGGCAGTTAAGAGGTAGGTGACATAGACCAGGACCTTAACTAGAAGTCTTAAAATCTCTTTCTCAAATGCTGTGTGGTGAGGGCCAATAGGTGGTCAATGTGGGTTTCAGGATTTCTGTCTGTAAACAGGATAATTCTGTTCTCAGTCAACCTCCTGTGCTGAACTTTAAATGAAGAAATGATGAGTGTGAAAGTAATCTGTAAGGATCACGTTGTCGGTATTGTGCACTGACTGTCTCTGAACATTAAACTCAGCATCCATAGGAATAAGACCACAGCTTGCCCTGCCAGGACATCTGAAGCTGAGCCCCCAGCCCCATAGTCCTCTTCAAAGCCTTAGAAGCAGGTCTGATCTGAGATCCACAGAAGTGGTTCTGAGTATGCCTGTCATTTTACCCTGTACCAAGGGACTAGTTAGCAAACAGGACTCTTGAAAAACCATTTAGTTAATGAGAGGAAACAGGAAATGAATTGTAAGTCAGAATATTCACCCTAAAAGTAGATACATAGTTATCATTTACTGTATTCTGTGTTTGCTGATTTGTGTATCCTACTTACTCTCACACCTACAAAGCCCCAATTTTATAGACAGGGAAACTAAGGAGAGGTTACAGTAACTTACTTTAGGTCAAGTAGTTACTAAGTATTTGTATTAGCCCACTTAGTGCTGCTATAAGAAAAAAAAACCCAAGCAAGGTAACTTATAAAGAGTTTTATTTGGCTCACAATTCTGATGAATGTAGGGCCCAAATGTAGTGCCATCATCCCAGAGAGAGGGAGTACTCTGGCTTTGCTATAACACGGCAGAGAATGGGAACTGGTTAGGTACAGAAGGGGCTTGTGAGTATGCAGGGAAGCAAGAGACCAGTGAAAAGCCAGGCTTACTCTTTATGTAAAACTCACTCTCTTGGGATCTAATTCACTCTCCCAGACCTGATCCACTCCTATGAGACAGTATTAATCAATTCATGAAGGTAGTTTTGACCCAATCACCTCCCTCTAGTCCCTACCTCTTAAAGATTCCACCATTCCTCAACATCAACCACCCTGCTGGGGACCAAAATTCTAGAACATGAAACTTCAGGGGAAAAGCTTCAATCATATCCAAACCATTGCAGTAGTGAAGCTGAGATGGGAGTAAGGTCTTTCTGACTCCAAAGCCAAGGCATTTTGGTCACTGTGCCAGAAAGTACAAGCCAGCCATTAGAATATTTGGGCTAATGAGACCCTATTGATTCAAATACTAGCTGCACTCTTGATGTCCCAAAGAGGAAGCTACCTTGTCTGTTGGTGAGGATGTCAAGAGGAGTAAAGAAAGGCTTCCCTATCCTGCTGTCCCTCAACTATAAGGTTAGTTCGGGAACCTTCCTCACGCTGGGGGAATCAGAGGAGCTGGCAGTGTCTCTAGTCATGTGTTTAGTCCAAGCTTAGTATTTGTTGGCAAAGGTCTATTCCTGATAGTTATGCAATTCATGGAGAACCTTGACCTTTTAATGTAAACAGAAGAGTGTGGTGAATAAGGATCTATAGAGGAATTCTGGGAATGTCCTAACTCCAGGAAGGAAATCCTCCTGGCTCTTCAGCATAAAAAGCCAGGGTTAATTCCATTTTCACACTGGCACTAGCTTTTGCTCAGTCTCCTCATAGCCATCCAAAACCAAATATTACATGAAAAGTATTCGAAAGTTGGGACACAGATTGTCATTATTCTGGAAATAGATGTTGCCCTAGCTTGTGTGTTTTAGTTGGTAAAATAGACCTCTGGTCAACAATACCAGTAATAATACAAACTACAGTGCAAGCAAGTGGCAACTTCTGCAATTTCTGTGCACCTCAGTTTCGTTTCAAGGAGAGAAGTTTCAGGTGGAGAAGCACACAGAGGTATAATTGGACTTCTTGTCCCTGTATGTGAGAAGACAGAGGACAGGATGACATACCTGGCTTTGAGTCTCAGCATCCCTTAGCTGACCTAACTAAGACCTTTGCATGTGTGGTGGCTTGGGAGCCCTTAACTCCTGAACCTTCTCTCTCTAGGTTTGGGACCCAAGTTACCTGTGCTCAAGAGAAACTATGGATTACTCATGCTCTTGCTTCTGTTTGTGCACCTCTGAGTTTTTTCTCATTAAAATTCTCTCTCCCTGCAGGAGGAGACCAGAACTCTGCCCCATGGGGATCTGCCCTTGCCCACTCTTGACATCTGAACCCTACAGTCTTTTTTTTTTCCCCCTCAATTCCTTTAAACCTCTCCTCAACCTCTTTGCTTCATTTCCCACGTGTTTCTGCTACTGTTTTCCAGAGATTCATCCTCACCTATTTGGACTTCCACCCACAAAACATGTATCTGCCTTGAGCCTAGGTCCAGTTTTCAGGTTCATGGATTCCTTTCAATGTGACCTGCCTTCTCCAAGTTAATGCTTTCACCTATGATGAACAGCAGTAATATAATTTATCATGTATGGTATTTATTTGCACCAGCACTTTAAATCTATCATTCTTACTAGCTGTCTTGGCCCTGTTCCAAGATCTGGGAGCAGTTTGGCTGTTAGCAGAGGAAATAAGGGGCCATTAGCCAGTGGGTCAGTTGGTCAGCCTCATCATTTCTAACGTTGGCCATGCCCCAACATGACCCTTACTCATTTTATATTCTCATATCGTACCCTGGATCCATTAACTGGGTTTACATCTTGACTGCTTTTGTGGATTTCCTGCCTCAATCCACCTCGTGAAACCTAAAGACTGAACCCTGGTCCTTACATGAGAGAATCCCTGAAACTTACTACCAAGACCTCTCTTGCCCTGTTCTGCTAGCCCATTCATACATCTGTTTTGTGTTTGCGCCAAACACCAACCTGTCATATGCTGGTCTGCACCCAGCAGCCTGGCCCCTTCTGCAGGAGCCTCTGATGCCAGCTGTCATTTTGACTGTTCTTCCTTTTGCCCAGAGTTGGAACCATCCCTGTTCACCAGTCTTATGCTAGTGGACCATTCTGCTGACTGGACTCAATCCAACATATGCTTTTATTTTCAAAAATATTAGATTCTCTTTTTTAGGAAGTTTGGGGTAAAGTGATTTGGCTAAGGCTTAACTTTAATTTTCCATCTTTTTCCTTAGCTTCTGTGGTAGCTGTTACTTAAATGCTTCTTTTCTGACTCAGTTTAATCAAGAAACTTGTTCTTTGAACTCTCACTAAACTGACTTTAATACAATTTAGTAAAATGGCAACTGCTAGTAGAAAAGCAAGTTTACTGCATTTAATTAAACAGATTAAAATATGATTGTGTTGGTTGTCAGCTGTTTTTATAGATTTTTCCTGTGTTTTGTGTTATTTTTTGTAAAAGAAAAATTATTCACGTTATTGTAATTCCATATAGTGCAGAACTGAACAAAGGAAGTGATGTAAATCCTTGAGCAGAAAGGTCAGTTGAGTCACTGGAGCGTCCTGAACCGTGGTGGGAATGTGGAGCTGCTGTCAGTGCACAGCACATTTCTTCAGATCAAGACACCAGTCATTTGTATGGAATTTTGCTTCTGAATATTTGGACTGAAGGAGAGCTGTAGAGGGATATTCACTTGTAAACAAAGGTGGGTGGTGTGGGGAGGAAATGAATACTTCAGAAAACTCCAGAATAAACCAGATTCTCAGAATTTTTCACTCTTAATAATAATTTCTGCCATTCATTGTCTTTTAGAACAGAGGTGTTGGAAGGAATTGAAGATCATGCTTAGGAATGATAAAAACACTAATTCTGATTGGTGATCCAGGATAACAATTTGAGAGTAATGGACCTTGATATTCTAACAAGAAAGGATAATTACTGTTCCAGATCCTGATCATAATTGGTGGGTGTTTACTGCTGAACACATGGCACTGGACAACATCTCTGTGTCTTCCTCAGGTTAATTTAAAATAAGGGATGCATACAGAAACACAGCTGGCCACTTTTATGGATGATTTGAGGGTGAAGGGAAAAAGGTAGTTTTGTACAGGAGAAATCCTTCCAGTTTTTCCATCAAAAATTGGGCTGTTGATGAGGAAATTCAGAGAGCAAAGGCCATTGTAACTCTTGGTTAACATTTTGCATAATTCAGACTGACACTGACTAAACCTGCAATTCCTGGTAACTCACTTCCTGGTAACTCAGTTTGAATCTTTGGCAAGTCTTGGAATGAAATAGGATCTACCTCCAGGCTAAGACTAGCAATCATATTACTGGGACAGGGATTTGACATTCTAGTCAGAATTTTTTTTTTAGGTTGCAAATAACAGAGAACTAACCGTCCATGCCTACTGCAAGAGAAGATTTGTAAAGTTAGACTCAAATGGAAACCACAAAATTATTAGGACCACAGAGTCTCTCTCTTGCTGCTGTCTTTTCTGTCTGTGGACTGAGGCATTCTGTTCTCCCATTAATTCATAACTCAAGCTTTCTGGTGACCCGTTCAGTCTTATGGACCTGTAATAATTTTTTTGAGCCAGGCAACCAAGTCAAAGATAGCCAGCCAGCCTATGAATATACTGGATTTACTCAACTCTGTCTCAGTCAACTTAGCTTCAGGGTTGAAGGTCAGAGTAGGTTTGCTGAGAGCAGCAGAGTCTGCAGCCTAGACAATTTCTGTGTATAAATAGGAAGCCAAAGGGTGGTGTCTCATGCATAGCTAGCCTCATGTTAGTAAGTAAATCCAAATACTGTACTGTTGTGAAAGAAGAAATGCCCTGGGTGGAGAGACCACAACCTAGTCTTTTCTCATTCGAGTTTTCATATTCAAAGATGACCACCTTCCTTTATCACCTGTTGAAAGGTAGTCTGTCCTAAATCTCTTCAATGAGTACACCTTTCTCCTGCCCTCAGGTAAAAATTAAGACATAATATTAAAGCTATTGCTACAGGGAGAGTGGGCACCAAGAAGAATAGGGTAAATGGGAAGAAAGAAGAAGAAAGGGAAGAACTAGCTGGAAATGAAGCCCTCAGTTTCCACCCAGAATCTGATACATCTTCATGTTGCTAATCCATAAACTAGAAGAAGACGGGGCAGAGCTGAGGGAGATAGGGAGGGAGGTGAGGTTGAAAGTTGGGGGACAAAGAACAAGAAGAAAAATAATTGTGATGCTGTGCCTCAAGGTGGGAATTCCACCTTGGTGTTCTTGATGTGATGTTGCCAAAGGATAGGACAAAAGGTGGCCTTACAGTGCGGATGACCAGCGGGGCCTGGATGGCTTTCAGCTTTTCCTGTTCCTGAAAGCACGCCAGTAGACAAGTCCATTAGCAATCTCTGGGGCAGGACAGCTCAGCATGAGTGTCTCAACCTCGAAGAGCCTTAGTCAGAGATGCACCACAAAACAAGCGTCTGGGTGTTCCAGACATCTCAACTGGGCTGCAGTATTTTGAGTTTGCCATTCCAACAAATGGTCAGAGTTGCAGATGGCATTTAGCTGTTGGGATTAATTCATCTGGCTTTAAAATGTAACATGATCTTTTCATTGACCACATATCCTTTAGGAAGGACAGAAGGACCTTTTTATTCTTTTGTACATCTTTACTTTTAGCATTAACTATTTTTCCTAATTTGTTGCCATATGATTTGGCCTGCGGATCCACATATGTCAAGGTTCCTAAAATCTGGTCTTGGGCCAAGTGCTAACATTGCACAAATCACTAATCTTTTACCCTTCTTTCTTGACAATTAAAAAATAGTCTATACAATAACTCAACTCCTTAATAAAAAAATTTAAAAAATAGTCTAGTTGCTGAATGCCTGAATTCATTCTACTAAACTTAACTCAGATGTCTTTCTTTCCTCCTTGAAGCACTCACAGACCTTTCTAGTTATTCTATCCTATCTGCTTTGGTTAATCGTGTACCACATGTTAGCCTTGTCACTTACTTGCATGATGGTCTCCTTCACTGTCTGTGAACTCTTCCTGCAGCTCCTGTGACTGTTTCACTTCCAAGTTTCCAACACTGAGCACAGTGAGTGGCTCACAGTTAATGCTCAACGAATGTTAGTTGAATTGAGTAGACTATGTTCAGTACAGGTTAGCATTCACAATATTCTAGTGGCCCATTTTGTGGGGCCAACCACAAGTGACAACTTTGGAAGAGCATAGGCTTTGAGGTCAGGATGCCTGTGTTTGTGCCTAGCTTTATTCTTTAGAAGTATGTGGCTTTGGCCATGTCTCCCTGGGCCTTGGTTTTCTCATATGTAAAATAGCATAATGATTCCTGCTGCTCAAGACTTTTGTGAAGATGAAATGAAAAAAATGTGAAAAGTCTTTATAATGTTAGAGTACAATTTGGAAGCAGAATATCATAAAAATCATCCCTTTAGAATTTCAGAAAGTAATCATCCTTAGATGTGATCCAAGACAAACCTTTCTTCTACAGAATCCTGTTCTATAGCAAATTTCATAGAGTTGAAAGCTATACTGTTGGGAGAATAATAAATGTGGAATATTTGGTAACATGCCAAGCACAGAGTAGTTACTAATTGCATGACAGCTGCCATTACTATTACTATTGCTATTATTAGGATGATATAACATCGCCTCAGCTGACTTAAAGGAAAGAGCAGTTGGTGGTCTAAAAAGGGTAGGGCTTCTTCAGCCTCTTGTCATTTCTGCAACCTTCTGTCTCTGAAAAGAACAGACTTTGTGTCTTTTTTCTCAACACTCTCATCTTTTCTTGTGTGCTGTGAGGATGACTTTGAGCTCAGAGAAGTGCTGTAAAAATCCAGGTGAGTGTTGCTCTCCTCTTGAGCATGTGCTTTAATTCTCTTGTGATCCGTTTCTGTCAGATGGTGGATTCTCTACTGAGGATGAAGAGGCTCTAAAAGTGTCTGAATTTTTCTGTAGGATTAATATGCTATTTTATTTAGAAGTTGGGGTGGAGATGGAAACCTTTCAAGTACCTGTGATGCCATTGAGCCTTGTTAATTTGTGAAAAGGTTTTGTACATGCCCTCTTTCTTTGCTTTTTTTTTAACCATTCTTAATTTTCCTGTCCTGCTTTTTGTTGGCTTCAGAAGTGCTCACCAAAGTCCTGCCAGCTTTAGTTGGAAGGAATATATTTCCAAGCTTAGTTGGACATCAGTTTTTTTTGGGCCCTGTCCAGATTTTTGACAGAGAAGGTAGTATTAAGGGGGTTGATGGTGTCTAGACGGTAAAATCAGAAACTGTAATTTATGTTGTATTACAGACATCCACTTCCCAGATTGGAAAAAGGAAACTGACTTTTATCTAAGGAAGTTACATTAAAAGTCAAAACCCCTGGGTATTTCTGACCTATGAAAAGTTGAAGCTTGAATAGTTTTACTTAACACTCTACAGCCCCATCAGAGACAGGAATTATTGAGAATGGTACTTACACAGTACTAGAGATGAGAAATAAACTTCCAAGTTGTAGGAGACAATTCCCAAACTAAAGAACAGTCCTTTCCAACTACTCACTTTTGGTTAGACCCCCATAAGCTCACAAGGCAATTTGGGTATTGCACATCAGTTTCAAAGGGATATTGGAGAGGAGAAAGTCTCATAGGAAAAGAATTTGAAAGAAGATTGAAGATCTGACTCAGGGATGTCCACCTCCCCACCTTCCAAAAAATCAGATTTTGCCTTAATGAAAAAGCATGCTTTTGGTTAGGAACAACCATGATAAAAATAAAGACATCAATTACACAACAGTGTTTTGTGTTTCTTTTTAGGTAATGCTCATAAACATCAGATACTCAATATTCATTACTATGGAAAACAGTGAAAAGATAACAATCTTAATAACCTAGGCAAAATTTATGTGGAACTAAATGTTTTTAAAGCCTGTGACAGCATTTGTTTTGTTTTGACCTGGATGATTATCCAGGTCCTCAGTTAGAACTCTGAGTCTCTTTTCAGAAAAGTATAAACTTCTCTGTGAGAGCTATGAGGCATCCTATCAAAAGCTGCCATCGGAACTGTTTTAGAATGCATGTATTAAAATGCTATAGTCTTTGTTACCTTTATAAATTAGTGTTTTTCTGTCAATCTTTTAAAGTATATTACTCTTTTTTTTTTTAAGAGAAAAAGACTGTGTGAGAGAGAAACAGAATCAATTTTTATTGAGTTTTATACATGGCTTTCATTGCTCTGACACTTAGTTGTGTATGTGGGTTCTGGGGTTTGAACCTGTGTACTTGTGCATGCTGGGCAAGCACCATAACCTCCGAGCCACTGCTCCAGCCCCTAAAGTATATATTACTCTTTTTATAAGAGAGAGAGAGGAACAGTGTGTGTGAGAGAGAGAAGCAATTTTTATTTAGTTTTTCATGTGACTTTAACTCCTCCAACACTTTGTTGTGTACATGGTGCTGGGGTTTGAACTTGCATACTCACGCGTGCAAGGCAAGCGCCATGACAGTTGAGCTACCATGCCAGCCCCAACTATATTACTCTTAAAAAAGGAAAAACAATCATACAGCTTAATTCATTATTGAGGAATTATCCTGTTATTCTTACCAGATAATAAGTTACTCTTCTAGGTTTAAATTCCAGTCAATTATTTTTTCTGCAGATTTTGCCTGGGTCCTAATAGGCCTCTTTGCTTTATAATATAATCAGCGAGGAGTATTAGTTGAACTATGTATTGAGTTGCTTTTAAATCTTACATGGGAAGCACCTTTTAAACTGTGGTAACTACACAATTAAAAGCTGTTTTGAAAAGCAGGTAGTTTCCAATATAAAAAATTAAGAGTACAATGTATAATGTGTTGATTGCTAAATACTCATGTATAATATGGAGAAATCTCTGAAACAGTCAGTTGTAATGAAAGCCTTTTCAGCAGCTTTGTAGCCCTTTGGCTGGAGGCCTTGGATATCAGAACTAACTCAGACACTTGGGAAGCTGAAGTCTTTTGCTCACACCAGTTAGGGATGTTTAGATTTTTGGCTTCTCAGGGTGATCGTCTTTCTGTAGTTTCACAGTTCTGGCATGATGCTGAAAGTGTGGAGGTACAGTGGGAAATTCTCAACTAATTGGTGGTTTATCTGTACAGTCGATGTTCTTGTAACCAGGATGAGCTGGAACATTAGTATTCTATCACTGCAGATTATGCCACAAAGCAGAGATGGGGAAACTGTTGAAATAACAACTGATGATAATAGTCACCATTAACTAAGTGCTTACTACCAGCTCCCTTAATAGTCACAACTACATGAATTTGATATTATTATCACAGTTTTGCAGATGAACATATTATAATATGGAGAAGTTGCGTAACTTGGCTAACATGACAAATTAAGTAAAGACCAGAGTAGTTTAGATTCAAATTTGGTCTGTCTTGAGTTCAAAAATCCATCCTTTTAGTTACCATATCGTTACAATACTTTTTATTCACTTGCATTGCTAGCTTCCCAGAGGTTATATTTTGGTCTAACCTAGTCTGCTCAATAGAGCTGTTCAGGTGTCCACATATCATACCTCAAAATCTCAAAGCCCTCAGACCTGTAGCAGTACCATCCACCTTGAATGTCTGACTATTTGAGTGTCAATATCAGTCCTTATAGGTATTTAGAGGAGATGAGATTGCTTTTTTTTGTCATTACTATAGTCTAAAGTTCAAAATGGATGGTAAGGGGTTCTCCTTTGGAGTTATTCCTTACAAAAACTCTTAATCAGTTTTATGCATGAGATTTCCAACACTGCACATGCTTATTTAAGAAAATTATAAAAATATGACTTATAAAGTAAAATCAAACACTCTATGCTATGAGCCCTTTGAAAATATTTCTTCCTCCCTCATTATCTTGATCCCTTTTCTTATTATTTTATGTTGCAAAACAAATTATTCAAAACCTAGTGGTTTAAAGCAATGACAGCATCTAATTTGCTCATGAATCTGTGATTTGTGCAGGACTTAGTGGGGACAGCATGTCTCTGCTTTGGTTAGTGTCAGCTGGACTGGCTCATACAGGAGCAGAATAATTATTTACATGTTTGACATTGATGCTGGGAGACTCATGTAGCTGGGGCAGCTGAGTCTTCCCACTCCTCTTTCCATCTCTCTGTGGACTACTGCATGGTCTCTGTAGAGTTGCCAGGCTCCCAGCCTGTGGGCTTAGGCTGTCAGTGCGTGGAGGGAGGAAGCTGCACTTCTTTTTCTAACCAGCCTTGGAAATCATGCAGTATCACTTCCATCACATTTTGTTGTTGTTGTTGTTAGAAATAAGCCATGAAGTCTGGCTCATATTCAAGGGAAAGGGAATTAATCTTTACTTTTTGTGGGAAGAATGTCAAAGAATTTGTGAACTTCTTTTCAAACCACCATGTCACTATGAATCTTGGTGGAGTCACTTCTCTCTTGATATCTGACTTAACTCTTCTTTTGTTTGTTTGAGATGGAGTCTTGCTTTGTTACCCAAACTTATCTTGAACCCATGTGCTCAAGTGATCCTTCTGCCTCAGCCTCCTGAGTTGTTGGGACTCTGTAGGTGTTTGTCATCCTGTCCAGCTTTTTTTTTTTTTTGTCTTAATTTTTAATTAATAGGGCTGGCACTTGGTTGAAATGTGCAAGAAGTGAGAATTGTCAACAACATCCACCCCACCACTCCATAGCTGTGACCCTTGCCTCCCTTTTTTTTTCTTTAATTAAAATAATTTTAGGGCTGGAGAGGTGGCTCAGTAGTAGAGCACTTGCCTGGCATGCATGAGGACCTGGGTTCAGTCTCCAGCACCACATACACAACTAAGTGGAGGAAAAACAAATTGGATGAAAAAATAAAAACTCTTTTTCTCTCTTACTTTTTCTCTTTAAAAAAAAAAGAAAATATTTTAATTGGTATTTTATACATAATTGTTACATATTCATACATAAACACACAGAGTGATATAATTTGGTCATTTTCATTCCCTGGTACCTCCCCTTTCACTCCTTTCCTCCCTCCGCCTAATCCCCTTCTTCTACTGCACTGGTATCCCTGTTTTCTTTTGAAAGCTTTCCTTCCTACCAGCAATGGCCCTGTGCCACTATAGAATTTCTCTGCTCTCCCAGGCTCAGGACTTTGTAGCCCTGCCTCTTCACATCCCTCCTCACCCCCACCATAATATTTATCTGGCCAAAGAGATACTGTGCCCCATTATCAGCACAGCCAGCAGAGTTCCTGCAGCCTCAGAAGCACGCAGTACCTGAGCCTCCTCTGACCAATGCTCAAAGCATGCTTGTATTGCCATAGCAACAGTTTTCACCTCCCCAACAATGCAACGTGGTGATATGCCACAACTTTCAAATGATGTTTTCGTCAAAAGCTTCATTGTCCATTTTAGTACACCCCTGCGTTGGTCAGCTTTTCGTCACTATGACCAAAATACCTGAACACAAACAGCTTAAAGGAGAAAAGATCTATTTTGCCACATAGTTTCTGAAGTTTTGGTCCATGGTCGGTACACTCCATTGTTCTTGGGCCTGAGGGGGTAGAACTTCTGGTAGAAGGGCATGGTGAAGGAAAGCTGCTCAGCCCATGGCAGCCAGAAAGCAGAAGGAGATGTGGGGGAGAGGAGGGACTAGAGAAAAGACAAACCCTTCCGGGTCACCCCCAGTGACCTGCTTCTCTCAACTAGGTCCTACCTCCTGGTAGTCCCTTCAAGCGGTGATAGATCAATCCACTCATGATGTCTGAGACCACATGATTCAGTCACTTCCCCCAAACCCCACCTCTGAACACATAAAACTTTGAGAGACATTCTAGATCCAAACCATAAAAATCTCGCTCTTAAGTTTCTGAAACACTAAATCAACGTTGAGTGAAATTAATAAAAGAATATTAGTTCTGGTATGGAAAATACCTGTTCAAAGGCACAGGAAAGAAGTGGATTTATTTTTCTACAAAGAACTCAGTGGTTGCCAGGACAAAGCAGGATTTTTCTGTAATTCCCCTGTTGACTTTAATGTATGGAAAATAAAATATAGCATCTCTATATTTTCATAAATCATCTTCCTGCATATTTTTCCTTGTGAAAATGCATTTTTAGAAAACAAAATGTAAATTAAAATTTAGGAACTAGATTTCTAGAGCTTTGATAAATAATAGGCAGTACAGTTTTATGGGATAGTAAAAGAAATTATTGTAGTTTTGTTTGGAATGTCCTCTTATGATCCAAACACCATGTATTCATTGTGTTCTTGAAGCTGAAATAATCTTCAGGATTTACTGTGTGAGGGTCAGTTACTCTACACCTTGTTTTTAATCATGTTATAAATCACATAGTGGTCTGTGAAGGAACCAGCCAAGTACATTTTCTGATTTTAAAATAGGACACTTGATTTGGGGAGTGCAGACATGGCCTTTAACTGCTGGTTCTGAATCACAATCACAAATGTGAGCAGGGACCTTATGCTACTTAATCTTACTCTCATAAGCAGCTGTCTCCAATATTAACCATCCAGGAGTCTGATTTGCCATACCAGGGATCCTGGCAAAGCACCACAATGCCAAGGGCTGAGTTTTGTTTGGAATGTCCTTTTTCTTATTATCCAAACATCATTATTCATTGTGTTCTTGAAACTGAAATAATCTGCAGGATTTACTGCATGAGGGTCAGACTCTACACCTTGGACTATGACCATCATTAGTTGTCATTTAGGGAGGGTTTAAGCGTGTTAGGCATTTGAGGTGTATAATCTCACTTTATCCTATGAAATATACAATAATGTTTACATTTACAAGCAGCAAAACTGAGGCTTCAAGAGATTAATTTTTCCAAGATTACACCCTAGCATATGGTGAAATCCTATCCTAAGATGAGTCTTCTGATTCTTCACCCTTTGTTTTTAGTCTAATATTCTACTATCACCATTGTTCTTCACCCTTTTAACCCTTCTCCCTGTCTTATAAGACTATGGAAATCTCCCAGTTTCTAGAGAATGGATTTCTTCTAGGTGGTATCACTATGATATAAATCTTTCATCTCACAGACTACAAGATAAATCTTTCATCTCATAGACTATGAGATAACATTTATAATAAAAAGAGAATCCAAAAAGAAGTCTGAGAGATTACAAAGTTTCTATTTGCATGTGGCTCAAATAAGCTCATGACATTGTGTTGATACGTAATGAATGTCTTTTCGTAACTGAATTGAATTCATGGGAATTCCAAGCATTGGAATTGATAGTCAAACCTAGATTGCAACTGCAGATCAAGGAGGAAGGACCCACCCTGCCCGCTGTTGTTACCCTGTGCTAATTTGAACTATTTTCTGAGCAAGTCAGAGGTGGACTTGTGCAGAGTTCACTGATAATAAAACGAGATCAACCAAAAGACTTAACTCTAAAAGGAATATGCTAAGCAGAAATGCCTTTAAAAATTAGAAACCTGAAGGGCAAGGTCCCTTTCTGCCACCTTCATAAAATTTCTGAAGAAAGGAAGGAACAAATACAGACTCCCAGATTGGTACCATAAAGAAGAGTAAAAATCAGGATTCACAGGTTGATCAGGTGCCCCTGAAGTTGGTGTCAGCGAGAAAAATTTGCCCCACAAAAGTTCATGAAAGTTTAGGTATCCAGTAACGGTTCCCTTGGATTTTAGCTTGTGTTGTCATCCAGCCAAGACTTACCTGGGGTCAGAGTACTAGGCACCGCACCATAGTCTCCTGGGATTGTAGATAGGAGGAGAATAAACAGACAACTGTAACAGTGGCAGAGAGAAATACAGAGCACAGTGAGTCTGGGGGCCCCTGTCTGAAACAGGTGGGTCTAGGAAGACTTAGCAGAGGTGGTGACATCTGAGATGAGATGAGCCTTTATTTATTTTTATAGTTTTAAAATATTTACATTATTTTCATGTGTATGTGTTGCATCAAAGAAACTGCTATAGCTTTCCCCCACATTTTTTAAATTGGTGCATTATATTGCACATATTGATGGAATTTGTTGCTATGTGTTGGTACATAAACACAATATAACAATATAATTTGGCTAATATCACTCCCCAGCAATCCCTCTCCTCTCATCTGCCACTCATTGGTCCTATTCCTCTACTGATAACTCTTTGATTTTTAGAAGATCTTCCCCAACCTTTGTTTTCCTTTTTCCTCTCTAGCTTCTGCATATTTAGAGAAAACATACAACCCTTAACCTTCGGAATTTGACTTATTTTGCTTAATGTGATAGTCTCTAGTTCCATCCATTTTCTTGCAAATGCCATAACTTCATTTTTCTTAATGGCTGAATAAAACTCCATTGTGAAACTACCCTACTTTTCCAGAGCAGCTTTACCATTTTCTATTCCCACCAATAACATAGGAGTGCTTCAGTTGCCTACATTCCTTGCCAATATCTTATGGCCTCACTTTTTCTTTAAGCCATCCTATATAGTGATAAGTTGCTGTGGTTTCAGTTTGCATTTTCCTAATGGCTAATAATGTTGAACACCTTTTTATGTAGCTACTTGCCATGTGTATTACTTCTTGGGTGAAATAGCTTCTGCCTTTCCTCTTTGCTTGTTTGGTATTTTACTATTGAGCATTGACAGTTCTATACATATTCTACATGTTACTTGGATATGTGGGTTGCAAATATTTTTCCCATTCCATACCTTATTTTTTCATCCTCTTAAGAGGGTCCTTTGTACAGCAAAGGTTTTGAATCAAAGTCCAGTTTATCAATTACTCCTCTTATGGATCATGATTTTGGTATAAAGTTTAAAAATCTTGGCCTTGTCCTTATGTCCTAAAGTTTTTCTTCAATATTTTTTGTCACAGTTTTATGTTTAAGTCTATGATCCATTTGGAGTTTCTTTTGTATACGGTGTGAAATTTAGGTCAAGGTTCATTTTTTTTTTTTTTTTGCTTGTGAATGTCCAGTTGTTCCACACTATTTGTTGAAAAGGCTTTTGCAACTTTTCTAAAAATAAGTTGGACACAATTATGTAGATCTATTTCTGGGTTTTCAAATTTGTTTATGGGTTTTTTTCTAACCCTCCTCCAATTCAGTGCAGTCTTGATTATAAGAACTATTTAATAAGTCTTGAAATTGAGTACACTGATTCCTCCCACTTTTTTCCCAAGATTATTTTAGCTATTCCTTTGCAATTTCATATAAATTTTAGAATTATCTTGCCTACAGATACAAAAAGCTTTTGGAATTTTAATAGGAATTACATGAAACCTGTGTATCACTTTAGAACAATTAATGTATTTACTATGTTGAGTCTCCCACTCCATGTACATGGTATACCTCACTATTTATTTAGATTTTTATTTCTTTGGTTTCAGAAGCATTTTATAGTTTTCTGCATAACTGACCAGTGCATAGATTTTGATCTAAGTATTTCATTTTTTGAATAAGTAGTATTGTGTCTTTTTTTCAAAGTCTTTGTTCATATTTAGTATATAGAAACACAGTTGATTTGTATGTTTATCTTGTACCTTCTGACTTTGTTGAACTCAATTATTAGTTCTAGGAGTTTCTTTCCCCCCTTGAAAATTTTGGTATTTTCTATATACTGTCATGTCGTTTGCAAACAGAGACAAATTGGTTTCTTCTTTTCCAACTTGTATGTCTTTTATTTGCTTTTATTGTCTTGTTGGAGCCATAAAACAATTTGAGGAGAAGTGACATCTAGATATTTGAGTCACACAGAGAAGACCCAGTATTTATTTAGGTCTTAATGCTGCTTTACAATGTGTTGTAGTTTATGTAGTTAATGGTTTTTAGTGCTATTATAAATGGTACATTGTTCAAAATTTACTTTCTAGTTGATTATTATTATATATAAAATTAAAGTTGCCTGGATTTTTGTATACTGACTTTGTATCTGCAAACATGCCAAATTCACTTATTATTAGCTTTAGTATTTTTTGGTGGACCTTATAGTATTTTCTGTGTACATGATCATGATATCTGAGGGGGGAAAAGATTATTTTGTCTTCTTCAAATGGTGTTATGCATTTTCTGTTTTTCTATTTCCTTCCCCCTCCCCCCACTTTTTTTTTTCACTTATGGCTTTAATCTTGGGATGTATTCAGTTTTTCACTATTAAATGCAATGTTAACTAGTCTTCATAGATGTCCTCAGACTTTTTCAGTCTGATAAGGACTTCTATTTTTGGTTTTCTAAGCATTTTTTATGAACTCTGTGAACGGGATATTCAGTATTTTCACATGGCTATTCTGCAGCCAATGAGATGATCTTATGGTTTCCTTTATTTTGTTGACCTGAAGAATTTACATGTAGCTTTTTAAGTATGATAACAATTAAGTCAATGATAAACATAAAAGTATTCCTGTTAAAATTATCACAAAGTAAGATCTGTTTTCATCTTTATTCAATCATATTCTTGGATTTCTGGTTAATGCAATAAAATATAAAACAGAAATAAGTGGTCTAACATTATCAGATGTCCTTTTACGTCCCTTTACTCTTCTGTCCTGTACTCACTCCCACCTGGCCAGTGCCCAGGAACACTCTCTCCCTGGGGCTTTGCACTGTTTGTTCTGTCTGCCTCTGGCACTCCTTTCACATATACATGTGGCTCACCTCCCCCCACACACATATTCTTAAAGCCTTTCCTCAGGAGTTCTACACAGACTACTATATTTAAAATTGCAAAACCCTCCACTTCTCACATTCCTTGTGTCTCTTACACTTCTCTTTTTCCATAGGACTTATCACCTTCTCATGCATTATATTTACTGATTGTGTTTTCCTATTTTTTTTTTTTTTTACTTCACTAGCATGTACAATCCATTGGGTGGAGATTTTGTAAAATGTATTGTTCACTCAAAGATTCCTGGTGTGTAGCATCATGCCCAGCATATAATAGATGCTCTATAAATATTTATTGAATCAATGAATAACTGTTAGAAAAGACTGAAACATGATTATTTGCTTTGCAAAATCATCTAACTAAAAATCCCTGGACAATCAAGTGGAAAAAGATTAAAACTAGTGGGCAAATCAATTGGAAAGGTCAGTTGTTATTTTACTCTGTTAGAAGTGAATATTTTTGAAGTCCTATGCAAGTAAGAAATACATTGGAAAATCTTTCATTTAAATGTGTAGGACCTGGAAGAAATAATGATGAGCAAAATTAGCCAAACCCAGAGACTCAAGGGTCTAATGTTTCCCCTCATTTGTGGAGGCTAGAACAAGACCCAGTCTTGGGCAAAAGGTAGTCAAGCTCTTGTACTAGACCCACCAAAGGCATAGCAACACATAATCTAGGGGAATCATAGGTATTAGAGGGGGAGGAAGGTGTGGAGATTGAGGAAGGATAGGGAAGGATCTAGGGAGACAATCAACAATGTAGCATACTCTTTGCCTCCCACGCCAGAAGCCAAATAGTACTTATTCAATCATCTAATTCTGGAAAATTCAAAATCACATATATATATATTATATATATATATAAAATATATATATGTATATGGACATTTATAGATGTTATGGGGAAAATAGAGGAGATTCAAGAGATGGGTGTGGGCAATGTGTAGGTGACTCTGAATTAGGATCAAACACATATCATATTGTCACTGTATATGGATTTATGATTATACAACAACTCAACTCCTCAATAAAAAAATCTATAGGACCCATTAAGGAAAATTATAAATCTTTTCTTAGGGACATTGACAACATAAGAGAATGTGTATTTATCTGAGTGATCATTACATATCAACATGTATTATAAGGATTTCCATATTGCCTAAATTAATTTATATCTTTATAATATCTAATATTATGTACTTATTAATTTTAATATAATTTAATATTAATATTGTTCCACTTAAATTCCCAAAATATCTTTTTGCCTTGGCAATTAAAATTTGTCTAGATTCCAGTTACCAAGAATACAAATTAATAAATGTTGGTGAGGGTGTGGGGAAAGGGGTACACTCATACATCGTTGGTAGTACTGCAAATTAGTGCCACTACTCTGGAAAACAGTATGGAGATTTCTCAAAAAACTGGAAATGGAGCCACGATATGACCCAGCCATCCTACTCCTTGGTTTATATCCAAAAGATCTAAAATCAGCATACTATAGGGATGCAGTCACATTGATGTTTATAGCAGCACAATTCACAATAGCCAAGCTATGGAAACATCTTAAGAACCTTTCAACAGATGACTGGGTAAAGAAAACTTGGTACATATACATCCTGGAGTATTACTCAGCCATAAAGAAGAATTAAGTTATGGCATTTGCTGGTAAGGGGACGGAACTGGAGAACATCATGCCAAGTGAAATAAGTGAGACCCCAAAAGTCAAAGTTCAGATGTTTCCTCTGATAAGTAGAAGCTTGTCTAAAACAAGGAAAAGGAGAGAGAAAAAGAAAGGAAAAAGTGAAGGAGGGGTATTCCATAAAAATAAAAGATCAGTGTAATACACAAAAAGGATTGAGGGGGATGGAGGAGGGACAAGATAAGGAAAGCACAGTGGAATGAATCTGACCTAACTTTCCTGTGTATGTATATGAATATAGCATAGTGAATCTCATGTGTAACCACAAGATACTAATTGAAAAAAAAAACTGTAAGTAAATAGCAGAAAGATCACTAGAGTAGAGGGAAGTTAACAGTGGGAGGGAGGAGAGAAGGGAAAAGGGAAGTGCAGGAGACTGAATTAGAACAAATTATATTCCATGTTTTTTATAACTATGTCACAATGAATTCTAATGTTATATATAACTAAAAAGAACCAATAAAAATTTTAAAAATAGAAAAGTTTGCCCAGATTCAAGAACAAGTATGTGAAAATAGCTAAAAACATTTTAGGGACATGGGATAATATTTGGTCCTTACTACAGATAGTAAAACACTATATTATACTGTAAAATTAAAATGGTGCTAGTACAAGAATAGACATAAAAATTATGGAAACATAATGAATAGTCTAGGAACAATCTTAAGTGTTCATAATGTAATAAATGTGATAAAAGGCTTACAAATCAATGAGGCAGGGCAATTAGTCATCTTTTTAAAATTGGGGCATAATATGACATCAAAATAATTCTACATGTATTAAAATTTAAATATAATATCTAAAAGGACAAGAGAAATAGGTTACTTTAGCAATGAGCTATTAGAATTAAAGAGAAGGAAAACTGAGCATAAAACTGAAATCATAATGGGAAAAAATCAATCTCTATGGCTACATTTTATACAATAACATCTCTTCTAATGTGTTTTAATTTTTAGTTATTAAAAAACATTCAAAACTGTTTAATTATTTTGTTTGAAACCTACATTTGAACCAAATAACTGAAATAACTACCTAAGAATTATGTGTGTTTCTTTCTACACAATCAATAATAAAATCATTTAACCTATTATATATGGATTTTGAATTAGTTCAATCAGAAATAATAAAATATTTTATTTTGCTCTCACATTATCCTAGTTCTGTCTACAATTAATATAATTTGGGCTAAAATAACACATCTAGATTGTATTGCTGGCTGTTAGCTTGTTGTTGTTTTAATGAAAGACCATGAAATATTTTAATGATGTTCTTATAAAAGAATGGTACAAAATGTGAAAACTTGAAATTTCAAAAAATTTGCTCAGCTTTTTCCAGCTTAAGAATTCAGTACAAGTTTGGTACATATTATTTGGCTGCCTCATTGGTGGATTGACAATAATTCCTATAAAATTTCTTATAAAGTTTTAGTATATTGATTAGTCTTCTCCAGAAAATCCTAAGGATGTTCTCAGACTGTGTGCTCGATGTGCATTATTGCAGTTGTCCTTGTTGTTTAACATTAAAGGTAAGAATCTCCATAGATGTCAACCAAGTTACCCAAAGTATTTTCCAGAAGTGATTGAGGGAAGGTAGATGTCATGTGCAGAGGTAAAGAAGAAAGCCCTTTTCCACCCTCACCGGCAGCCCACTTCGTGCTTGCTCCCTTGTGATCTCTTTCCTCTGGATCTTTCAACTGAGGCCCCTGACCAGTTCTTGATGCTTTACCTTTTAATTATATCTCTTCCTGACATCTCAACTTTTCCATGATAAATCACTGAGTGGCGCAGGACCTTAAATACAAAAGGTTGAATACTTGGTGTGCGTACCTATATCTGTGTGGAGGCGGGGAGTGGGGGTGGGGAGAGACAGAGGGAGGGGCACATCCTAGCTGAAAAATAGTTTTGTTGTATGAATGGCTATCACACAATTCAAATATCAGTCCCATAGAGCTGATTCCATGGTTCTTAGTTGTCATCTCTTAGCCAGTAAGTTTAAGCCAAGACTAAAACAGAATTCTAAGGTTTAGAGTATTGTTTCGTTTTGTTTTGTTGGTTTTGGTTTGTGGGAGTCAGTCCAAGCCTTGATCACTTCATGTTTCTAATTTGCTTTTACCATACCATGCCTTCAAGAAGCTAAAATAACCAGAATTAAAAGGGAAGAATTCCGTTGATTTTCTAGATGCCTTAAATACTAAATGTTTGAATTAACAGTTGAATTATCATTTAAATGTTAAAAATTTGAAGATGAAATAGATAAGCCAAATTATCAACTCCACTAAAAGTCATTTATATTTGTTTCTGGAACATGTCATTTAATATTTTCCTGGGAAGCTTTACATTCTTAATTAAGTTTGGTTTACAATAATATTGAAATAACTGCATTTCCTGAGTACAATTCAATTGTGCCATTAAGGGATGTGATGTTCTTTCATCATTCCAGGCAGGGTAGAATCCACTGGGAATAAAAATTGGCCATGAATAATCCACACAAAAGTAAAATAGATTTGAAAATTGTGTTAGTCAGCTTGTTGTTGTTGTGATGAATACCTGAGAAAGACAACTTAGAGGACAAAGTTTATTTTGGTTCAGAGTTTCAGCTCTTGGTCCTCTTGGTTCAGTTGCTTTGGGCCCATGGGGAGGCAGAGCTTTATGGGAGACGAGCATAGTGGAGGAAAGCTGCTCAGCTCTGGCAGCCAGGGAGAGTGGGGAGGGGTCTGGGACAAAATATAGTGTCTAAGGGCATGTCCCCAGTGACCTCCCTCCTCCAGCTGTACCCACCTGCCTACAGTTTCCATCACCTCCCTGTAGTCCATTCCACTATCAATAGGTTCATACACTATGAGTTCAGAGCCCTGCTGACCAATCACTTCCCTAAAGCCCCAGCTCTGGCCATTGCTGCTTTGCCTTCAGCACATGAGACTTTGGGGGACAATTCATATCCAAACCACAACAATTATATTTAAAAGCACCTATAGGGATAGGGTTTGCATTATGTCTGTGTTCTAGTATTGCTCAGGCATCTCAAGATCACAACTGATATGTAGGGACCCCTCATTAATTAGGTAGTTAATGAACTGCTTTCCAACATGGATGCTACCTCATGGGGAAAGGAAAATGGGAGATGAAGAGGCCACACCCTCAAGGAGCTCCCTGTGTGGTGGGGCTCATTCTATCTATCTCGAACATATATTCATTCCTTCATACTCCAGGACTACCAAGCAGGAGGTCACAGTCTAGGGAGGTCACAGAAGGACATGGACCTAAAGTGGGACGTAGTCCTTAGAAAAGTTTCTAACTCTGCAAAGTCACCTCATATTTCCCAAGGCTCTTCTAAAATGCATTTTTATTGTACTTAGGAATGAGCAAAATCTTTAACTATAAAACTCATCACATTTGAGTTAACACAGAAACCACTGGGAATTTTGGCATAGATGAGATGCCTAAGGGTGTAGGAAAGTATATCATACTGTGAGAGCCCTACCTCCTGCATTGATTCCAAAGCAGTGTGTGGAAAATGGAGAGACATATTGAGGTCATTTGCCTCACCTGGCCTGACAGTTCTGGTTTTTTTTTTTTTTTTTTTAATGAGGCTGTAAATAAATGCATTTAAAGAATATTACTTAAGCCTCAAAGCATCAGCCTTGTCCAGTTGCAGCTGCAGGTACGGATTACGTGTAACAAGTCAAAAGGTCCTTGCGTCCAGTGGCATTTACTGGGGTCAAAGTGTTGCCAAGGGCAGGCATATGGAAGTGTTTCTTTTTTGGCAGGACTGGGAATTGAACCCAGGGCTTCATGAACCCTAGGTGAGCACTCTACCACTGAGCTACATCACCAGCTGGTGAAGGCATTTCTTAATATTGTCACAGAGTTTTATGTAAGGGAGGGAGGAAGGAACTGTCTGCTGGTTGTTAGACTTTGGAGAAGGGATTTAGCTTAAGGAATCGCCTAGTCCTTTCAATACCTGTAACTTTTGTCCTCTCACTAGCACACATTAAAGACAAAAGCATTTGCCTAGCACCCTGCTCTGCACAACTCTCCTCACTGTTCTTAAACAGGACGGAAAAGCCTTCTATCCTTCCCATACCTCCCCAGCTTCCTAGCCTTTGTGTCTGAAGCTTTTTTTTTTTTTTTTTTTTTTAGAAAGAGGGACAGTGAGAGAGAGAGAGAAAGAGAGAAACAACTTTATTTAGTTTTTCACATGGCCTTAGTTGCTCCAACACTCAGTTGTGTACGTGGTGCTGGGGTTTGAACCCGGGTCCTCAAGCTTACAAGGCAAGCTCCGAAACCGCTGAGCCACCGCTCCAGCCCCAGTGTCTGAAGCTTTTGATTTCCAATCCTTGCCTTCTTTGCCTGTTTCAGTTCCTCTTGTTGCTGTCTCTCACCATATGGCTACACATTCTCTCTCTCTTTTTTTTTTTATCATACATACTTAGGAGAAGCTTTCATCAGAAAATTGTAGTCCAGCAGGGCTCTGATCCTCTGGAGCTAAATTGCTTGATCATCCTGCGTAAAGCACTGCTTTCTTTGCTGTCCAGGCAAGCAAGAGTAAACAGGCACCCTGCTGACTGTGTGGCCTGGAGTTACTTGTCTTGAGTCCACTGCAGGAAGTTGGTAAGCAGGCCATTACCACTGCCTTCTCAGATGTCAGTTCACTGACCTTGGCCCAACCTTAGGCTTGTTAAGTAGCATATTCTCCAACTGCAATAATATCCTTCTCCTGAGCCTTGGTTCTGAGAGGGCTAGAAAGGCAGATGGATAACCCAAAGGACCCTGAGTGACCCAAACTACTTGAGTTCCTAATATTCATAGACAACTTAGTGGCCATTCGCTGTTACTCAGCTAGTTAACACACAGCCTGCTGTTACCTTCTCTATCCAATAAGACAGGGATGTGGGTTGGTGCCATGAAAGGACTGAGCCTCTCTGTACCTCTGATTATACTTCTCTTCCCTGTATTCAGCCCTCAACACTAGAGGAGACATTTGACACCTAGAAGATGTGAGCCTTCCCTACCCACACCCTCACCTGTGATATTTGGGGAGACAGTTCATTAAGAAGCATGAAAGAGTTTATGAGATGGAGGGGCACAAAAATATACTCAAATATCAGGACCATATTGTGACTTTTCCTATCTCTCCTACTTTTTCTGATTCTTCTGCCATACAGAGAAATAAGAAACTTAACGCTGTGTTTGTTTCCCCAGAGTAGTTGATTGCTGTGAAAACATACCCATTTAACAATCAAGACAGATGATCACTGTGGTCTGTCTCTTAGCTGGCTCTGCATGGACTGGCAGGTCGCAAGCATTTTGCACATGCCATTTCTATATCGAGATCTCAGAGCTGTAAAAGTCTTGCTTGAATCCAAGTTACCATATGAACCAGTTGGAATAAAAACCCAAAACAAAATTCTATGACTGGCTTATTCCTTCTAAGCAGATTCCTTGACAGAAATCTGAACCTCACATAAAATATTTCAGAAAATAAAGAGATTTCCAGGCATGCCATAAACAGAATACCTCTTCTCTAGCTTGCTTTCCATGGTCTCCTCTACTTTTTCTTCTCTTTTCCTTTTTTAAGCTAACCTGGGGGTGTGGAGGGGGACTATAAGAGAACCATAGGAATGACGAGCTCTTCATCCACTGAGGCATGTGTAGGGTGTAAAGTAGAACCTGAGGCCTGAATTCTGTTTGTGTGGAAGAGTGATACACACATGCTTGCCCTGGGTGAATGCTGAAGTGTAAACTGCTGCTGACATTAACTGTGATCCAGAGGAAGTTACTTCACTTCTCAGAGCCTTGTTTGCTTCAGTTATAAAATAAGGAACTTGAACAAAGATCATCCTTAAGCTAATAAGGAAGCTTAGACGTTTTAGCCCAAGTTGGTATGCCAGGAAAATGTCATGTTTTTCAACATATTTGAGATTTCAGGTAATTTATTAATAGGCAATATTAAATTGGTATCTGTACCTCCTTAAACATGTTAGTGTGCCAGGACTGCTTGAATAGTGGCTGTTCGATTGCTTTGGCAATAAATTAGCATTTAATTTGATTAACAGGTATTGAGGGACTTCTAAGAGTGAGGATTTATGCCAAGTGTGATATCATGACATCGTTAATCTGTGTAGCTCAGGTCGTTTACAAAGTGCTTTCATAAAAATAATTCTATTTGATTTTTACATCTATGCTGTGAGATGGGCTAGCAAATATTACCACCATTTTACAAATAAGGACATTGAGCCTCAGTGATGTGACATAAAATACTATAATTTGATAACTTCAGTCTTGGTGTCAAGGAGGCAAGAAATATAAAAATAAAAGGAAATGTTTTTATGGAAATTAAATATCCAATAATGAAAGAGGAGAAGGAGAAAACTAACTTGTGATGACCTTTCATTTTTTGTTCAATACTGTTCTGTTTCATGTATATTAATTAATTTAATTCTTAAAATAATCCTGTGAGAGAAGCATTAAAATTACTTCTACTAGTAATCAATGTAATGTAAGCTCTACCAGGACAGAATCTTTAAAATCTATTTTGTTTAATTATATACCTGGCAGTTAAAATAGTGCCTAATACAAGATAAGCACTCTATAAATATTTTTTGAATGAATGAATTTATATTTTTTCAGATAGAGAAACTGAGGCCCAGAAGAATTAAGTTAAGTCTTTAACCAGGGTCACTCAGCTAATACAAGGTGGGTGCAAAATTTGAACAGCAGCAGCCTAATCCATAATTCTTAAGACCATGAGCTATCTTTGTATTAAAAATAAAACAAAAAGCCCACCGATCAAAACAAAGTGTGTGTGTGTGTGTGTGTGTGTGTGTGTGTGTGTATGTGTGTGTTGAAAGAAAATTTGAATGTAACCTTGGAAAATCATAACTTTTTTTATGCCTGTATTTGGTTCATCCAAGGAAAAATGTAATTGGTGGAAAGCCTCCAATTGGATACATATTCTTTATGTATTTATGGTGATCAGACTGGGGAAACAGTTGTTTTACTGAGTATTCTAGTGTTTCTGCTTAAGAATGCCTTCTCCAAATGTGTTTCATATTTTATGTTTTGGTTAGACAGGTCGCTCATTACAATCTAGGAAAGTATAACTCTGATTTTTCCATCAAAGAAATGTAAATGTCTGAGAAAGAGTGTGACGACTGAAGCTGGAAGTGAGGCCTAAAGGGAGGAATGCAAATTCAGGTCAGTCAAAACAGAATATTTAGGAAAAACTGAGTCATCATCAGAAGTTTTCGTTTTTCTTCTTTACTTTTCTTTTCATGCTGGGGATTGAGCCCAGGGCCTCTTGCATGCTAAACACACACTCTACCACTCAGCTACACCCCCACCCCTAAGAATGTTTCTAGCTTGCAGAAACGAATGAGTGAACATCTGGAAAGAAATATAAGGAAAGAAGTGATAGATTGTCTTTGAAAAGTACAAATCTGAAACTGCAATACTGAAGTGAGATTTTGGTTTCAACATGAAGGAATTAGTGTGAAGCATAAGACCTAATTTCTTCCATCAGTTAATATGACATGATGGCTCACCTGAAAATGAACTGCAAAGAAAGGTTTAGCTTAAAAGTGATACTGTATGTGCAAGGCCCCAAGTTTGGTCCTCAGCCCTGAAAAAAAAAAATGACACTGTGTGTTATTGATGATTGGATCATTGAAGTTTCCTTAGCGGAACATTAATAAATGTTTCAGTAAAAGATATTTTCTTTCCTACAAACAGCCTGTGATAATAGATTGGTGACTGATAATTTTCATTATTGTTTATTAACGTCCGGTGTGTTTTATATTTGCTACTCATTTTATATTGATACTCTAGAATAAAGAAAGCCAAGCGTGAATTTCTCTTTATTTTATAACTTTTATATTATTATAAAATTAATAAATACATATTTATTGGAGGATATGCAAAAAATCCTTTTAAACGTTTTTAAACTTTAATGTCTCAAAACTTTGAGATTTCTGTTAGAGAGGTGACGTACATTTATATTAACTTTTTTAAAAAACTAAAAAGAAGGCTGATATTTTCTAATTTTACAACCGTGAACTAAAAAGTAAGGAAATAATGATACAGTGTTAGACTTTTGAAAATAGAGATGCTGGCTAAGGAAATGAAATTTCAAAAACACTCCCTAGTCTATCTCTGCATCTACAAAAAGCTCCTTTTCTGTGCTTATATATTGACAGATAACACCTTAGTTCGTATCTGTGCAGAAAAACATGGGTGTTCAAAGATGTCAGGCTGCATAATTCATATTATGTAGCTTAGTTTCATAGTCTCTATGTCATCTTGATCCCAATGTAATTAAAAAAAGAAAAACAAAACACCAGGCCCAGTTGATTTCATTGGTAAATTCTACCAAACATTGAAGAAAAATGACACCAATTCTCCATAATTTCTTTCAGAAACTAGAAGTAGAAACAACATTTTATAGTTCATCCTGTGAGACCTGTATTACCTTAATACCAAAGCCAATTAAAGACATTATAAGAAAGGCCTACCTGCCAATATTTCTCATGAACATAGATAAAAAAATCCTCAATTAAATATTAGAAAATTGAATTCAATAATATATAAAAAGAATTATATACCATGATCATGGCTTTTAGTCCAGGTATGCAAGACTGACTCAATGAAAATCAGTGTAATTCCCTACTTCAGTACTCTGAAAGGAGAAAAATAATTTGGTCATATCAATATATGCAGAAAAAAATTGACAGAATGTATATTCATGATTCAAAACAAAATTCTCAGCAAACTAAGAATAAGAGGAACCTCTGACTTTATGAAAAGCTTCTACTAAAAAACTTACAATTAACACAAATTTAATGGTAATAAATTAAATGCTTGCCCTTTAAGATCAGGAATGAGATACTTTTATTCAACATTTTATTTAGAATCCTAGCAATGCAATAAGATAAGAAAAGGAAATAAAAGTTATACGTTTTGGGAAGGAAGAAATTAAGCTGTCCTTTGTTTGCAAATGTGATTTTCTCTATATGAAAATCCCAAAGGATTGACAAAATAAATAAATAATCTTGTAGAATTAATATGGAAGTATAGCAAAGTCTCAAGGCCCAGTGTTAGTGCACAAAAGTCAGTTGCTTTTCCATGTACCAGCAATGAATATTTGGAACTTAAAATTTAAAAAATTCCATTTAAAATGCCATTAAAAAGGGAGAGAGAGAAAAAGAAAATGCCTGTATAAAATCTAACAAAAATAAATGCAGGATCTATATGTGGAAAAACTATACAACTCTGATCAAGGAAATAAAAAAAATAAATGGAGAGATTTCATGTTCATAAATTAGAAAACTCAATATTGTTAGAATGTTGAGTATTCTCAAAATGATTCTGAAGCATATATGGAAAGGCATGAAACCTAGAATAGGCAGTTTATTCTGAACAATAAGAACAAAGTTGGAAGACACATACTACCTGGTTTCAAGACTACCTGTAAAGCCACAGTAATCAGTACAGTGTGGTATTGGTGAAACAGGTTTTATATATATATATATATATATAAATGGAACAGAATAAAAGGCCCAGAAATAGACCCACACAAGTATAATCACTGGGTATTTGACAAGGATCAGAAGATTCTTATCTTAGTCTGCTCAGGCTGCCATAACAAAATCCCATAGACTAGGTGCCTTAAACCACAGAATTTTTTCCCCCCTCATAGTTTGGAGGCTGGAAGTCTGAGATTAGCATGCCAGCATGGTTGATGCTGGTGAAGGTTCTCTTCCTGGCTTGCAGACAGCTTCCC